>BMAW01022348.1:96522-120128 GCA_019974015.1 Nephila pilipes
ATCAATAATAGGATGATAATCTGAGCATGTGGTGGACAACTTATCTCGCTAGGAATTATTGTATTTCTTTCAGTGCCCTTGGTCTTGACTCTTCCAGCAGTCCCAACTCAAAGTGAATATAGAGAAACTAAAAGAAAACCTTGGACTTCCACACCAATGCTTTTTTTGTAAAAGTATCTTGAATTGTAGCATCATAAGCAACTGCTTCTTCTTCTACGGCTTTATTAGTTTCCACCTTGGTTGCTTCTGCTTCAATCGTTTTTTTAGGAACAACTTTCTCTTTTTTTTTTCTTTCTCTACATGGTACTTTACTGTCAAATTTCTTTTCAGAAGTTAATTCATTTTCTACCTTAGTTTCAGTAAACAATTCTTTAGACTCTTGTTTCTCCAAAGATTCAGCACTAGAATCGGCTTTAGATTTCAGTTCCTTAAGCCAGGATTCCGTTTCGTACTTTATTTCCTTCACCAAGCTTTCTTGTTCGGATATAATTCCGTGCATTACGGTTTTTAACTCAATTTGTCCTCTGCTTCTATTTTATTCCACATTTTTCTTTACCTCTTGCTCAATTTAATTTATCATCCTCTTTTCCTTGCTACATTCAGTTCATCATTTTTTCTTTCCTTTCCTTAGTTTCCTCCTGAATGGGATAAAAACGATCATCATAGTTCTAAATATTCCTTCCATTATTTTATCCCTTATCACTGTAAAAGATCTTCCCTGCGGAACCTCACTTGACACCACGAATGTTCAATCGTGTGGATGCAATGAGTGAAATTAGTGAAACTCAGGATAATGACAAATTGCTATTCATTCGCAAATATTCAAGACAAGACCACACGCAAATAACAAAGCTTGGACAGATTAACAGCGCAGTCAAGAAAAACAACATTTTCTCAAAAAAGCTTCGTTACAGGAAAGAATTGTAATATCATTCACATACACACAAAACATTTAACAACATTGCTCAGCAACTAAATAAATTACACTCGTCATATAATAAATTTATATTCATTTTTATTTTTTAAATGAAAGACGTGTTCTTAGTGCAAGTAGTGGAGCATTTTTAATTCTTTTAAGCATCTATCCCAAATGTGTCAAATTCATGCCGATAAAAGTCGGATGTGTGTGGTAATAAAGAATTATTTCTCTCCTTTATCTTCACATAAATTTTAAATTTGAGAATTTACATGTTATCCATTATTAGCAACATGGTCTTTCATATTGAAGTTTCTCGATTTAAGTAGTCACTCTATATTTCTCCTAACCGAATATCTTTGAAAAAGTTAATGTTGAGCAAATGGAAAAGTTTCGAAAAAAAGTGGAACCGATTTGTTTTGTAAACGAATTCTTTAATTATATTTTGTAGTGCATACTAAACACGCTATCGTGGAAATTTAGTTTACGTAATTTTAGATATTAAGTTGAATTTTCTGTACATGATTGCATACTCGTGTTTACTTACTCATTATGGATCTTTTTATTATGTAACAACAAAACATTTTAAATGAAAGTAATTGAGGAAATTTTAAAGCTGAGACCTTGATGTTTATTCAGGTAGTGAAAGTAAATTTGCCTTTGTCAAAGCTCATATTTATATGTATCCTTTTATAATTCAAAACATTGAAGATCTTTTATTTGTATCAATTATTTTCTCAAAACCTTCTGTTATTTCTTAAAATATGTAAATTGTTATTAATGTTTTTTTTTTTTAAATGGCCATTATATTGCTGTAAAAATATTAACAAAAGTTAAGACAACTTACAAAACTTATTACTATTATATCATTTCATTTTTTTCTTTCTCTGTTTTTATATGTATTTATTTTATTTCATTTTAATTATTAATTGAAATATAATTATATGTTCCCCTCTCTTAAGATTTTCAGACTACACGATACCCATTTTTAACTGTCTTTCCAGCCACAAAATTATTTCTGCTGGAAAGGAAAAGGTACACACTTACCTCGTAACAAGATTCATAAAACATAAAAGGCATGTTTCCCAAAAGCTATAAATATATTTAATCATTAATAATATCCTCTTAGCCATTTTTTAGACTAGATTTAGTTTCAGTTTCAATAAATCTTCTTAAGACGGTGGCGAGTTCATTTTCTTCTTTTTCAGTACTAGGTGCAATAATTTTGATTTTTTTACTAGAAGAATATTTTTAATTTTTTTTTTTTTGGCTAGAAATTGATGACATATCCCATAAAATAAAGCAAGGAGCCAATGTGGTTAGTTTTGCGCTTTACTGAAACTGCTACTGTTTGCGAGATTGTAGATTCATCATTGCTTAATCGCAGGCATTTATGCATTTTCATAAAATCATAATAGAAGTCTTTTTTGACATTTCTTTTTGTTTTATAGAAATAGTGCTTTTTTAAATTCTTTTCTGGATATTTATCATTCCTAATTAGGGACATGAAAGGGCTATCCAAATTTTTAATAAGCTTGTATAGCATCTTTGAATGTTCTTGAAAAAAAATTTGACATTTCCTAACATGGTTTTGTTTCATAATCTTTGGTAAAATCTCTTAGTTTATTATCTGATGTACTTTTGCGGGAAACAGAATAATTTTTCACTCCTACCCTAAGTGTCATTTCTTAACCCTAGACTGCTACATATTCGATTGGTAGACGAAGCCGATGACAAATTTACCTGATACTGTCTATCCCAAAACAGGAAATGGAACGTGTGACTCAGTATCTTCATATGACTTTAGCTTCTCGAGATAAGGATATTTGTTGTTCTCAAAATATTTCCGACTGTAGTGTTTTCATAGGAATATTAGCCTGAGTGACGAATAGATAGCACTGACGTTTGCAATTCTGAATTGGACTTCGTTTTTTTTCTCCGTGCATGTGAAGATGTTAAAGCGTTTTTGCGGAGAAAATGTTTGGGGTAAACTTGAGGCTACCCGTTAATTATTAAAAGAACTAAGTGATGAAGGAAATTATATTTCTGATGATGAATCAGAAAATGCAGATTGTGCTGAAATTCCAAATCATGCGAGTACAGATGAAGGAAAAGCAATACTTGAAAAACAAAAGCAGGAAGATGAAAATAATAATTTAACATCTGCAGCTAATACAGAAGTATCAAATAAAAGTGATTCATTAGGAAAATCCGGAATTTTTTATATTCCTGTGACAAATCTATAATATTTCCCGGAAAAATTTAATTCACAGGTAAAATTATTTCAAGTGTACATTTGTTCCTAAGTTGAATGTTAATTAAGAAAGCAAGAAACCGAAAATGATTGAATTTTATAACTCAACAAAAGGGACCGTAGACACATTAGATCAGACGTGTAACAACAAGTCATGTAGCAGAAAAAAAAGTCATTGATTTCTTTGTGTATTTTAATGGACGATTAATATTAGTTTAGTGAATGCACATGTTTCAGCCATGTACATAATATGGCTCAAAAATCCAAAACTGAACAATCTAAATGTTGAAAAAGGAAAATTTGTGCATTTTGCCCATGCAAGTTGTGCAGAATGATGAGCAAATTTTATTTACGTGTTCTAGAGCTATGTGAAGTGAACATAACGCAGACATGTGTAAAGATTGCTTTGAAAATAAATAAATTATTGACTTTCACTTATTTCGAAATCCATAATTATGAAGTCATCTGAGGATAATATTATTTTTTTTTTATTTTTCATAATTTTTTAGCTATGTTTTAAATAGGCCGAAATTCACTTAGTCTAGCAGACGAATGGGTATCGTTCCCTTAATTTTTTCAAAGGGTAGCATTCTAGAATTAATGCTCCATTTTTTTCAGGGGCCTTCATGCACTTTTTTCATCTCACCTCCGACATCTCATATGGTTCTGAAAAATAATAAGAAACATCTGCTAAAATATGATTGTATAATTCTTATGAGCCTTAAATTATGTCTTGTACAACTCGCAATATCTCTGCCTTATACAACTTGAACATCACGAAGAAATACAATGAATTTCACTTACGCATATTAGTTAATAGGCTACAGGAGATTTAAGTCCTTTAACCTAAAGGAAGGCAATGTGTGTTTAATCATATAAAGAAAACAACGTCTTATTCTAACTTCCAGGCAAGTTATGACAGTCAGAAGTTAATTTCGTTCACTCAAAACACTATTAAAATAAACAAACTTTTCTACCACTTAACTATACATGGTGGTATTTGAACATTAAAACGCTGATTAGAAACATTTGAAACAATAATAGAAATAGATTGATACGTAAATATTACTAGAAAAACAGTTTCTGCGATATAGAAAACATCTGCGCTAATGTAGCAATTCTATAAGTTTTGTAACTCTAAAACTATGAGGTAGATTGGATAGATTATAAACATATAATAACTGCTACTCTAGATCAAAAAGAGTACTGTTCGGCAGTTAAATTGGAAATTTTACCTGTCACTGGAACTGTTGTATCGCAGAAAACTCCACAGAAGACTTAATCAAAACTTTTATTACAGAAGGCTACAAGTTTGTATTTCGCTATGTTCACAAGACAAATAGGAATTCTTTAAAATTATTTAAAAAAAAATATAACTGAAGCGAATTTCAATGAACTTAGTTTCTCTTTGATGCTGATTCAATGTATAACTGAAGGTTTCATTCTAAAGGTTTTGACTTATAAATAGAGTCGGGAAGACGAAATTTTCTTTTGAACACAAAATAATGTAACCCTTTCAATAGGTAAAGTTTGATAATATAGGGAAGAATAAAAATCGAAGAGTGTGAATTTTTAACAGATTATTATGATCAACCAGAGATATAAGGATCGTTTTTGAACCTTATACAAGAAATTTTAAAATATAATGTATGTAAATGAGCTTCACCATAAAAGAGAATATATCATTAATAGAATACCATGGCCAGCAAAGTTTTCTTATTTAAAAAAAAAAAAAAGTACTGAACATGAGGGACAATCTTGGAAAACTGTTCCACAGAGGTATCATCTTCCTAGACAAATGATCTGAGAACCATTCTAATGTGTTGAAAAACATACTACTTTACTATTTCTTTTACTTTTACTAATGAACATTTTTTATTCCACTTCTGATTTGCAAAAACACACTTTCTTCTCATATCTTATCCCTCTAAGGCTTATCTGCATACAATACCTCCCTCCCTGAGATCTACCAAAATGCGACTATACGTATTATTCCGTATGGCTGCGAATTCACTGATAATGTACCAACATATTTTCTCTCCCTCATGCGAGGATTTGAAACATATTTTGCACATATTTTTTTTCCAAATTCCATTTCCCTATTTGGATATTTAATATCATTATAGGTTATTTAGAGAGGTTGTGGTGACACATTAAACGTAAAAAGGAAATTGTATGGCTCATTTGGGAATCCCGCTCTTTCTCTTTAGGCTGATGTATTTTCCATTGATACGTTCGTTCAAAAGAGGGAGAGTAAAAATTTCTTTATTCCCCATCAATAAGTGTACTGGGTATCAGTACGTATCCATATGTCAGCTTGGCTTAAGATTTTATTAGTTTTGATTTAAATACATTCTTTGATGCAGTTATTTCATTATTACCACTTATATAAATCAACAAAAAATCCTCTTTTAAGTTCCCAGTGAAAAAATAAAATAGATGAACCACTCACTTTGATTTAGTATTAATTTGAAGCTTTAATAATTTTGTTTGGGTTAGGGAAATATGCTACTTTATATAAATGGACAAATTACTTTTTCTGTGTATTCTTTATGTGTTACTTAAAACTTCATATTTTTTTCTTCACATTAAAACTATCCAATAGAACTAAGTTTGTATAAAATATCCATAAATCACTAAAATATCTCTAAATAATCATCTAAGAAATATCTATATTGAAATTTAGGAAATATTTGGAAACAATGAATATATTCTATAGTTCTAATTTTCTTTTTTAATAAATACTTTCAGTTTTTAAAATAAGATTTATTCTACTGTAATGTGACAAAAAGTGAATGAACATTTCTAAAAATTAGACACCTCTTAAACTTTTCAACTATTACAAATAAGTAATTTTTATTCTTATCCATTGCACTTCGTGGACCAATTTCTTATGCATTCATAGAAATAACAATGCAAAAAAAAAAAAAAAAAAAACCTTTTTTAATCAATTTGAGTTTTCATTATTTCAAAGACAGGTGTTTAGAGCAGATTACACATAATCCCCAGTTTGTATTATTGAGACACCGAAATGTATCTAAGTTTTAAATAACTAAACATTAATTTCCTTCAAACGAAAGACAAATAAGTATTCACTCAAATTCATATTTTTTAAACTTGAATCTTCAAATTATTAGTAATTAAGACAAATGAACACTTTTATGTTTGTTTTTATGTATTTGAGTCAACTGTAAATTTCTCCAAATACTTTAGATTGATTCTAATTCTGAGACTGAAGTTTAAAAAAATATATGTATTTATTAAAATATCCGCATCATTTACCTTCTATTGGAGCATAATTGAAATACAGGCAATTATATCCGGAAAAATTTAGTAACCTGAACAAAATACATAATTATGAATTTTATATAAAATGACTTGAAATCTTTATTTGAAACTATTACAAATATTTATAAACCGCACATGGCAATTAAAAATTATTTTCAATAAATACTTATAATTCTCTGATTATTTAAATGGAATTTACTGTCTTTCGTATACACGTGTGACGTGCACCCGGAATGATTTTGAGATCTTTCTCAATTTTCGACCGTCTTTCTTGTCAACCAACTTTTTTTTTTTTCTTTTTCCAGTTTTTTCTCAGATCTACATCATAGCTTTACCTTGTCCAAATCTAACCCTTGTGCTATTAAAATATAACCACTCACTAACTCACTGAATATTTAAAATATCATATTCAATTTTTTATGTATTACATCGTTAGCATATTTTCATATATACCAAAAGTTTCTCACAATTCAGTTGAAATCGTTTCGAGATATGATCAAAATATATGCTGAACAATTTAACGAATATGCAATGGAATTTTACCCTGAAAGAAATTCGAAGATGTTGAAATGTCTGTTTAAAAAATTTATGAGCATATCTATAATAGTTTTTGAAAGATTTATTTCAGAATTGAGTTCAAAATTTGGTCATTACATTATATTTAATATTAAATACAATGCAAATATAGTAAAGTAATAGTAAGATGCATTAAGAGATTAATAAAAATAAGTATAAATGATATTGATACTAATATAAAGAACTTATAATTTTGAATTCTAATTTATTTACAAGAGTAATGACTGTTGAAAGATTAAAGTATAGGTTCAAATCTTACATCTAAAGTACAAGTAAAATACAATTTTCACTGTCATGATCTTGACGAACAGAATACTGCATGTTAAAATGGTTGAGCAGATTCATATTTAGACGGGAACTAAGCAGGGAAATCGCCCAGGTTGCACTTTCAAATACAACGAACACAACAATAAAAATGTTGGCTCCAAAAGGTTGTTGTCGATCCTCCGCATCTTTGAAGGGAGAAGGAATAGAAGAATTATGCTTTTTGGAATATGTTTGTGAAAGAAAAAAAGGAACATTTTGCGAAAAGTGGCTGTTGTAACGTAATGGAAACGAAAACAGTCTGGCTAGAGATAAATATTTAATTTTATTTTGCCGCTAAACATGTGCCATGCTATACACTAGATCCTTGTTTCCTCACCCTTCTGCGTTACATCTCACTAACTAGTCGTTGAATGCGCATCTCAGTCTCTGATTGGGTGACTTCGTATCTGACAAAATCAACTAGTTTGTGCCGTGACGTTCGTTATACTGTAATGATGTGTCGATCGTTTTAGGCATAGCCTTACACAAGAAAGTAAAATGCTTGAAGAGTTAATAATAAACTTTTAGTTATTAACACTATTTGATTGTCCTTTACATTTCTTAACTTAGTTTACTCCCACACATTTAGCTTATTTTTAAATCTCTGACAAGAATGAAGTTACAGCTTTTTGATAATAATAATTAAAATGTTGTAACAGTTTTTTTCATTATTTTAAACCCTTTCTAGATACTTGGTGATCTACGCAGGTTATGTTTAGCGTATCTAATCACGTCGTGATTATTATCCTCGATGTAAACTGGTTCACTTACGTATTGATACAGAGTACGCAATAGTACCTGACATCATAGATTCACCCGTTTCAAGCCGCACTCTACAGGAGAGCGTTTAACATTGTAGATAACAGATGGAGATTTGCCCTAAACTTGTGGTTAACATTATTGCCAGCTTTAAATCACGTTGTGATGTGTGTTAATGAGTCACAGGGTATCACTTACCACATTAGAGAGATATAAGAGAGAAGAGTATATAAGAGAAAGAGTATGGCATATATAATATGTAATTTTTTCTGGTCTATTATTTTATCTCTGATTACTCCTTTTTACATTTCACTGCCATTTTAATAAATCGATACTACAGCCTTATACAATATGTTACTTTCTTAAATTTTTCATTGTTGTTTATTTTTATGTATCCTTCGACAAAAAAAATCATTAAATTATTGTACACAGTTTCTGAGAAATCCATAATTTTACGCATATAAAGATATTTTTGAAAGTGAGTATATAACTTAAGTAACTATACTTTTACCCAATTAACTCCTCAAAAATAGAATTCCATTAATAATCAACAATTTTCGCCAAGTGAAATAAGTATATGGTAAAATACTAAAGCATTAAAAGTTTTATAAATAGCTGTCTAGTCAAACTTATAACATTGTTTTTTATTTACTATCAGTAGAATATCTCTCATTGCAAAACTCTGACCTCGCAAAAGCTTCCATGTTTTTGGTTTAATTTCAAAGCCAACAAGAATTTTCTATTAACATAATCAAATGGGAACTCTAAAAATGGCAAGTATTTACGAAAAATTCCTACGCCCCTCTTTTATTATCAGAAGAGTATACAGTTTCACAGTAATCTATATATAATTACTTAGTTCGTTCAGAAAATGAAAGTTAAGACGAATTTGAATTCCTTAATTACAATTTCAAGATTAAAATTATTTCAATTTAGTTTTACTTTACATATTCAATAAAACATTTCTTGAAACTAAACATGCATATATTGCAATAGTTAATTACTTTTAAAGTAGATTGAGAAAGAGTTGTTCGTAATATAACTAAAATTTAAAAGCTGAAACATTAAGACTTCATTTTCTTTCACTTAAGTGAACTTTACATTTATTTGATTTTCGTTTCTATTTTAAGTGCTAAAGTAATTAGAGTGAAAGGGAGCGATCAATCCTGATTTGAATAGTAACATTTAAAGCAGTAAATGATTTGTTTGTAGATTTAGGACTCGCATCTCACCGGATTTGTTTCCATTGTTTGTTGTTTAGAATTTAAAGCAGACAACATGGGTGATAACTTATTTTATCAGACTTCAAAATAATTTATTAATAATACTTAAATAAACAAATTATTTTAAAATCATTTTTCTAACAATAAATAAACTTATGCTATATTTTCGCTTGAGTTTACTTAAATACTAGTGATATAAATAGAAACGTATTTAAAACGCAGTTCATGCTGTTATATTGAAAAGAGATACAATATATGAGAAATTACATCAAACAGGTCATTTGAGTGATTTTATAAATAACTTTAATTAGTAAATTGGTTAAGAATAGAAATAGTTTATGGCTGTTAATTACTATTTAAGGGACTTTTAACAACTATGAGATAGTTATTTCATTGCAGCTTTTCCAATTAAAAACGATTTGAGAAATAAATATATCACTATTTCTGGCCATTAATTTAAAGAAAATGGACAACCAATATTTTTAAGTTAAACTCGCTTTTTAAAGTAAATTGTCTGCAAAATTGTAATAAGGAATTAAAGAATTGTTTGTAAATAAAATAAGTGTGAAATAAATGTAATAAAATTCTATATTAATTGTAATTTTAATATAAAAGCGAATTAAAATTTAATTTAGTAGATATTTATGGATGATTTTTAAACACAATTCCTATAGGATTTGTGAGATTAAAAAACGTTACATTAATTAATACTTACATATTCCACAAGAAAGTATTGTTTTTATTCAAAATGTATCCCTAAATTGTTATCGAATTTTACAAATATTACTGAATGTTTTTAAGTTTAAAACCGTTGTGTAGTATTTACCTGGTATCTCTTATGAAAAAAAAAAATATCGACACTTGTGAATTTAATATATTCAGTTTATTACAAACTGGTGTGTATTTTTTTCCGTATTTTTTTTATTGTTCCCCAATTATTCTATTTTACATAGTTTTATGTGTTAAAGAACTAATTTTCAACATCGTGTAAACATACATTTCCAATAGAAGCGTATAATTAAAGGTTGTTAATGTTCAGAGAGATATTTTTAATTGAACTGATTAATGTTTTTGAGCTAATGCTTACCTTTGTAAGTGTAGGAATGGAAAAGGAAAGTGCTTCAATTTATTCACATCACGTATATACCAAAACTAAACAAATGAATAATACTTCATGATAACTTTGACCTAATAACTTGGACATGCATCGGCGAGCATTAAACTACTGATTTGTAATGTTATCCAGTCCCTCAATTACAGTTATCATTGTGTCAAAATCGAACCTTATGTGTAGTTATAATTGTGTTATTTATGTTTCGTTTTGTCAGATTTATAATTATTTTTGCTTGCAAAAACTCTCAACATCATATTATTTATTTTAACATTACTTTTCCATAGTTTTATTTCGTTGCTTCTTTATGGTATAATATTTCATAAGAGGTGGCATAGATTACCTGTAAATTCATCATGCATTCAAATGCATGGGATATTTTAAATTTTCTTATGAAACAAAACTAAAATCATTTAAAATATATGAGAAATTGCTTGCATGTTGCTTAGCAAAATACTTTCGTGTAATTATTCAATGGTCATAAAAATCGAAAGAGACACTAGAAGGGTATACTAACAACCTTCTAAATAATAACTTTGATCATCCTTTTAAATCAAGAATAAACTTTTTTTATATTTTAAAACATGATAGTGTTCTAAAATTCATTCCGTACAGCATTTTCAACCTCCTAAGCAAACAATTCCATGAAATAGAACATAATGAAACAAACTAAATTTTTATGTGTTTAAAATAGGAAGCTATTCACAAATATTAATCTCAATCATACAATTTTATAGATAAAAGCGCATATATTTTCTATTACTTTATTTTTGACAATGTAACACAAGATTATGGAATATTGTTAATCAAGCGACTTTAATAAGGCATCTAACTTATTGAACATATTTTCAGGCATCTAACTTATTGAACTCAAATTTACAGATATATTTTACAGGTACATATTTTTATAAATACTCTATGAAACTGTAGATGTTAGAACTGATTTTAATCCCTGTTATAGAGTCATGCATTTGTAAATAACTTATATTTATAGCGTGACTTATTGACAACTGGTGAATGCGCTTCATAATTTTTTTGAAAGTAATGATTTCGTATTTCTACTCGGTTTAAGTGAACTGATAATAATTATGTGTGTCAGTAGATATATTATAAGAATTAAGAAAATAATGTCTATAAAATAGATATAATTTTAAAAATTCCTTTCTCTAAATATTAGCCAGGTATGGACAGTAACTGTGAGAAAAGTATTTGAATATATTGTTCATAAAAAATCGTACAAGATGAAGTAAAATAATTAATCAAGTTTGCAGACGTTATTTCTGGATATCTATTTTTTCTTAGTGATAATGACAGGTTCTTCAGAATTTTATTCAGTATAATAAAACTCCATTACTTACAGTTTCAGCCAAATAAGCAAATGTAAATATTGAAAGAATAATGTTGAAAATATTTTGTATGATATATTAATAATTTCAACGTAACAAACTTTGTACCCATACCTTTATCAAGAAAAATGAATTTGTATCAGAATGATATCTAAGCACACAAAGTATTTTTCATGTCATGCAGGAAATAGAAAATATTTCATTGTTCTTGTTTCGTAAGACTCGTTTGACTACCCCAACAAAATTTGTCGCAGTTTGTAGCATCAAAAATGGAGTAATAAATACAACAAAAGGGAAAAAAATATCCCTAACAATAGATAAACATCAAATAAACATGACATGAAATAGAATGAAAAATAACCTTGAAATATATGAAATCTTGTTCACATTTTTCAAGATTTTCTTTTTGGCAAAAATATATGAAATTTATCTATTTAAAATATCGTAATAACGCATTCAAAACTAAAATTATAATTATAAATGTTGTCGTTTTATCTTATTATAAGATGGCTAATTGATATTTCCTATATATATGATACATAAAGGTAATACAGCCTTTAAATATTCAAAATTATAAGGTAATAACTTTAATGTTGCTGAAGCACTGAAAAAAAACATGGCTGTTATTCGTAAATATTCTCTTTGTTTTCTAAATTCGTTTTTCTTCATATTTTCACTTTCAAAAGCAAAATTTCTCAAGATACTAAATTTTTATATGAAGCAGAGTTAGTCACAATAATACAGTTATTTTCCTATTTTTCTTGATTACTCAATTTTATGAAGTTCTATTTCACTTATAGAAAAAGCTGAAATGAATAAAAAAAAAAATCTATATTTTTATTATTTTTCTGAACTTAAATATATTTCTGTTTGGCATGATTTGGATTCAGATAAGAAAAGAAAACCAAGTTCGTATTATCTTGTCTCTAGTTTTCCCTAATTCCATGTCTGTTTCTGGCATGTTAACCAACAAATTTAAATGATAAAACCTGTAATGAGGTAAAGAACAATAAGCATAATATTAAATATAAATAACATATGAAACATATAAATTTTTCCACAGGTATAACAGTCATTAATGTGTGGAGGTGATATATTCATTAGTATCTGTTATCTGTACCTATCGGTTTCCGAATAAATTGTAATTATTTTAAGAATCATGAGACATTTGAGAAATATCATTACATTTTACTTAAGAACATTCGAAATATAACTTCATTAATCTACTCTTCTTTGATTCCTTAACCACCCCCATAAAAGGTAAAAATGCGAGAAATATATAACTTCTAATATCGTGAAAAATCATGGAAATAGTTATGTTCCTTCTTTCTAGGAAAAGTAATTCAACAAATACCACTCGATGTATTGATATAGCTCCTTGTCCTTCTCAGAATAGTAAAAACATCTTTGTTTCGTAAAATTAACTATGAAACCACTAACCGGCTTTATTTTTGCAATGCCAGCTTTACCCTCGTGTATTTTATTGTATAATCATCCTTTTTAATTTATGTGTTACTAATGTCCGAAAAATTCTGTAATTTATAATTATTTTCAACGCAACAAACAGTTTAGTTATGCTATTTTAAAGGCTTGAAAATGAGAGGGGTTTTTTTTTAAGATTTTTTATTCTTAAATTCAGTATAATGAACCGTATTTCAAAAAATGTAAATTTATTTGTCATATCCAGTGTACAAATTGCTGGCTTGTTATATATCTAACTGTATCACCCTAACAACACAGCAACTTTTAAAATGCAAACCATAAATAATGCCTCCTCCATGGCTTCATCAGTCTTCACCTTAGACTTTTAAGGTTCAATAGTTTCTTTGGGAATTACACTTCCTCATTTTCGTTTTTAATCTTTACTGGCTCTTTATCTTTTATCATCGTTTTCAAAATAACATAATATTTTACTTTATTTCTTCAGAAGAATTTTCTTCGGACTCGTTTGTTCTAGGTTATACCATTCTTGGAAATCTCTGAAAATTTACCTGTAGGCTAGGCAACACCTTTTAATTCCTTGAACCAGGATTCCTGTTCTAGGCGTTATTTCCTTCACCAAATGCTTTAGTGAAGCTGTAAACTTGTCCATTATGACATTCAATTCAGCTTGTCAAGCTATAAAACTGTCCATTCAAAGTTTCAGCTTGACTATAATCTCTGCTATTTAAACAAACAGCCCTACCAATTCTATCTTTCATTGTTCTTATCACAGGCATTCACTCTGTAATTCTATTTTTGACAACCATGTTACAAAAATGCAGTCGTATGTAGTTGTCTGCGTTTGAAATCAGTCCAACTTGGTGAATAATGTTAAATTATGCTTTGTTTACATATAATGAGGACAGGACGAAACGCAAGTAACAAAACTTGGGAAGATTAATAGCACTAATTGGAAACACATCATTTATACAAGTTGGCTACACAGATACAGGAACGAAAACAGCGATTGTAATACCAGTCATTGCATGAGCAATGTTCAGCTTACTGCTGCTATTAATGTAGATACAACTTAAACTTTGTAGTTTTTCTTTACTAACACAACATTAAACTATTTACAACGCACATTTTAGATGCTCGACAATGGGGCTCTGAACGAGCCCCCAGTTACAGGGCATGTCGGAAAATGAGGGAGTCAGTCTGTTCTGAGAATGCGAGGAGCGCGTGGACCGGGGTGGCAGCCTTTGGCGAGGAACTTTGACGTTGACGTTGAAGTTCAATGGGCGCCTAGAGCGCGGAGCGCTCCACGAGCCCAAATCTTGCAAAATAAAAGTCTCTTTGGAATGGTGGATGTTTATAACTGAAGAGAAAGTCCTTGTTGATTTTGGTTGTAAAAATCTTGAGGATTGGATGGAGAGAAGCAAAGATATTGATGTTTGAAGTTGAGGAGATTTTGGCGCCATCTATTGTATGAGCGTTGAACTGCATTGGGAATCGAAGAACCGAGAGTCGAAAAGAAATTGCAGAGATGGATGATGAGAACAAGCTATTGGATTGGCTGTTGAGTGAGTTGAAGCGATGCTGCTAATGGCTGCCAGCGTATGAGAGAAAGTTGCTATATGTTGGATGGGTGGAGCTCAATGAGTGAAAAAAAGGTTGATGTCAGACTTGATTTGGCGACTAATCCCTCGCAGCGCCTGTAAGACCTGTTTGGTGGTCGCCACAATCAGTGAATGATCTGCTTGTTGGCGAGTCGCTACTCAATCCCGCGCAGTATCTTTAAAATAAAAAACGTTAAAGAAAGCGAACAGTCCTTCCAGAATGCGTGGTTTTAGTTTCTTGATTAGGTGGAGGCAAGTCTGCCTCGGGAAAGTCACTATTATCTGGGACGAACGCTAGTTTTAGTCTGTCCTACTACAGGGTAGATTTACGACCAGAAATGTTCACGTCACGTACTTTGTCCGTTCGCCGCAACATTTTGAAGGGTCCATGGAAAGGTGCTTGGAGGGGATTCTTTACGCCATTGTGTCTGACAAAAGCATGTGTTGACGTTTTAAATCCAGGTGGAGAAAAACAGCTTTAGTTCTATGATTCGAAGTAGGTTTTTCGAACAAAATACTTTCTACAGTGCTATATATCTTAGAAGTAAATATATGCATGCAACTAAAATGCTCATTCACATGTTCATACTGTAAAATAATTTGAAAACTTCAAATCTTTAATAATAACGAAACATTAATTCAAAACTGTTAACCAGAGTAAGAAAAAATATAGCTGAGATACTAAATCAGTATTAAACAATAAATATTGAAATAATTTTAAGATTCATCTATTCTTTAAAAGTATCTACAACAATTTTATGTTGCATATTCTTTCGAAGAAAGAAAACTGGGAGAATTGTAGTTTTCACATAAGTCGCGTTGGAAATGCATATAAATTTTACGATGATACGATAGAGGTAAAATCTTAATCAACAGAAGAATTCATCACTTCAGGAAGAATTAAATTTTCAAAAATGAATGCTTAATAAATTTAAGAGTTTCAAAGCATCATTTCCTCCTACCTTTAATTGTATCTCTCGTATTAATAAATAAACATAGACGCAGTATATAAATACGATTTTCCCTTCTGTGGCCAGCATTGATTAGATTATACATAGAATTACATTGCAAACGAAAACTGACCATGTCCTAGAGCAAATACATTGGACCACATCTCTCATCCTAGGAGAGTTAACTTCCGACTTAAGACGAAACTCACACATTGGGTTCTTTATTTTTGAAATGTAAGGTAGTTATAAGTTAAGGAATGTGAATAAGGGTCAGCAATAATCAGATATTGTGTTTATATAAGAGAAATTTAATTTTCTTGAGTTTTATGTTAGAACCTTGGCATTTCATTAATTTAAGAATATTGCGGAAGGAAAATAATTTCTAAGCTGTTGAAACATTTAGTAGATCTCATAGAACTTATCTTTAAGTTAACGCATTTATTAAAAAGATACTGGCCTGATTGCTTCTAATTAAAAACTCTTCAAACGACTCCCTGATATCAAATTAAATATTACAGTTCATTAAAAAATAAGTAATAACAATAAGTAGTCTGTAAACTTCAGGTTTTTATTTTAAAATATTTTAAACAACTATTTTTAACAGATGCGATTTCTTCGTGCTATCTATTATGTACATTAATGTATAAATTTCGCACAATTTCAATGACAATAATACCACATAGATGAAATTATTAATACATATTTTTGACTAGTATTCATGTAAAAGAAAACATATATTGGTAAAAAAATAAAGCATTATTTTGATATTTTGAAATTTATATTAAAATAATGATATATATTACAGAAACAAAATTAATTTGTAGGTAAATATAATTAAATTTTCGTCATAATTAAAATACATAATATAGTTATTTTAAATTATATTGATTTAATTTATTACTCTGTTATGAAACATTACAAAAACACACAAATTCCGAGTAATGAAAAATGCAAATTTTTTTATATTGAAAATTATTCTTTCTTTATCATATCATAAATTTCTTCATAAAAATGAAAAAAAAAAAAAAAAAAAGAATTTAATGCAAAATATATATTTTCTGCTTCTTTTTAGATTTAGAAATTCTTCTCGGCAACATATTCATAACTTCATGTACACTCATCAAATACTCCAAAGAGTAGATATGTTATTCAATTTTCTACTTTCCGATATAACATATATAATGTATTAAAGATATTGTAAAATGTTACAGTCATGACTAAGGAAATGTAATTCTTTCAACAATGTCCATTTATTTAAAGTTTAATGAGTGAGAGGATGCATCATGATATTGGCGACGGATATCACGTGCTTCTTTTTTCCTTCATAGCCAATTCAGCAAGAGAGAAGCTTTCCGTGTAAGAAAGATAAATATAAGAATTATTCAGATCATATGGTATTAGATTTAGAGATGCTTAAATGTTTTACGTGACGACTACGTGTCGATAAAGAAATCTCCCTACTAACTTAAATTGTGAGAAGAGGCCAAAATGTGCAGATTAATGGCCTGTAATTAAATAAATATAACATAAAGAGAAATAAAATTTTGATAAAAAATGATCTTAATACTATTGCAGTTAAGGTACAGGAAATTAAATAAATCTAATTTATATCAGTACGTATATATATATTACTAATAAAAAAATTCCCTCTCAGATTTTTTTTGACGGGTGGTCATTGATGTACATTTACTTGTGAAAAAAGATAAATTTAATTCTGCACAAGAAAAAGAGGCAAAACCACTCTGCTATTAAGGAAATTCTTGTGACGTGAACACAATCAGGGCCGCTAAAAAATATTTGTAAAATTAATATCCACAAAGATATGAAATTTACAATAATATTAAACTGCTCTTAAATTATTAATATATTCTAATAATAGAAGGTCTAACAATCCGCTTACACAAAAATAAGATAAATCTATACCAGTTTTGAAATCCTACAAATATTAGTATTACTTCTGTAAGCTTTTAGTTAGCGTGATTTTTACTTATGTATGAATATCTTTTATTTTTAAAATTTTACTCAAATTTTTACCCACTTCCAATTATCCAACCAAATTGAAAATTTACAAACACGTATAACTCCAAAAAAATACACTACTATTGTATGAGCAAGAAATGACGGGCCTATCAAAGATCTTGAATTTCCGGCTCTTGCCCTGTGGTACATCCAAATGAGTTGACATTTTGTACACACGTATAGTTGACGTAATTGAAATTTAATCTTTAATATCCAGATTAAATTTATTAAAAATAAAAAAAATAATAGTTTTTATCGAAGTTTTTAAAGGGTGGATTAAAATAGGTATATATATATATATATATACATATCTATCTATCTATCTATCTATCTATCTATATATATATATATATACTTTACTTTAATAATTCGCACATTTTTGAGAAAAAATAAAATAAAAAATAGTGTACAAACATTTACCGATATACGATATTTACGAGATTAAAAAAAATAATTGAGAGTTAATAAGAAGGGAGTAATTAATTTCCTTTAACAGTATTAAACTCTATTAAATGTATGCATGAATCTGTAATTGCTCTGACTTTCAGAAGCATATTACGAAAATGATTCGTCAATCCCAATGCTACAGTTAACTTCGGAACTGATGCTGGTGTTCACCATTTTTCAACACGATTTCGTCTTCCATGCCATCAAATGCATTTATTATGCAATAATTTTTAATAGAATGTATTATGCTTTAGAATGCTTTAATAGAATGTTTTTGATTTCAATAGTCTTAACATTCGAAAAAAGGGGATATGTATGATATAACAATTTAATTATTATTAATTTTTTTTCTTATTATTGAAAATTCTTTATAGAGCTATGTAAAATAAATGAATAAAAAATAAAAAAAAAATTGAAACAAAATGAATAATTTCAATACCCAACAAAATACAACATGCTCATTCAGAATTCAAACTCAATTGTGCGGCTAAACATGTTCTTCGGTACGAACCCTCCACCAGTGCATCGTGTTAAGAAAAATTAGATCACTCTAAAATGTCAATTGTAATAAGTTAATGAAAATAAACAATAAGATAAAAAATAAAAGGCAAGATGCTTCAATTACAATTTTTTTTTTTTTAAAAAAAAAAATCCATTTAAATTCCTTTCATCTGAAACACTCCCAATTCAAAACATTTTAATCAAAAATCTATCCAAATAATTACCCTTTAATTAAAAACTATCGAATGAAAAAATCCTACTTCTTAGAGAAAAATTTAAAAATTTTAAAACACTTAAACCTTTCAATTAAAAAAAAATTAGCTATAGACCTTTAAAACTTTTAAAAGCATACTCAAGTTTAAGTTTTTCGAAAAAGAATTAAATCTAATCACAACTGTTGCTAAAGCCAAATTTCAAGATCTTGTGACATATATGATCAAGATTTACAATGCAAAAGGCTTGAGGAATCTTTCAAATAAAGATCACTAGTATTATACCAGATACGATTTGAATATCTATAATACTTAGTTAAGTTTAATATAAAAATGTTTATTAGTATAGAATATTTAATAAACATCTCATAATAATTACAATCGTAAATAGAAATAATATATATCCAATGTATCACAACCCAGAATTTCAGCTGCTAAAACTATTTTGAATCCATTGAATAAAATATGTTGTCTGCGAGTGTACACTCTGTAGAATTTTCTTATTAGATCTTCAAAGCTATACCACTAATTGGCTATCTTTGTAATCTTTATCTTACGTGATGGATTTGTTTTCAAATGAAACATCTTAAAATTTTATGAAAGTCCTAAAAGTGAATGACCCTTAAGTTTAAAAATGCAATTTCAAAAATGTTACAACCCTGAAGGATATCAGAATAAATTCTCACTCTCCAAGATATGAATATCAAACATTCGTGTGAATAAATTAAAGATTCTAATAAGAAATTTGTCACAGTAAAAAACTTTTTTAGATATCAAATTTAATTTACATAATCATATTTCAATATCCTCCAGTATCCCCTAAGCACTCCTCATTGAGAAATAGTAAATACATATCAATATAGACCATTATACAAATTATTGTATGAATATATTATTTTCAACACATATAATTAGTCACACTCCGAACAGTCTCCTACAAATTTCTTATTATTTTTGAATCTGACTTTACCCTGAGTAAATAGCGACTTATTACGATACAAAAAGTTTAAAATTATGTTCCTGTATATGAGTATGTGAATATTACTCTCCGTGTAAGACATTTTAATTACCTTAAATTTAAATGCATCTATTTTATCATATAAATTTCTATAAACGGTTTAATCCATTATATGTAGTTCCATATCCAGACATTTAGCTTCACTTGTATCTGAATTTTTCTGTAATAAAACCAAATAATTTGGATAAAAATCAATGTTTGGCTTAAAGTCTCTACAATTGCTAAAAATTATAGATCATCGATGTATTAGTATAAAATGTACAGAGAGTTATTTAAGTGGTTTGATTCATAAATAAGCAAGTATAGATAAGTAAAAATGTTACTAACTGGTCCTTTTTAAGGCAAGCCCTTTTTTTGTGTAGTTTTAACTGAATTTCATATAATTTTCCTGCAGTACTAAATGTGTAAGTTTACTAAATTTTTTCAATTTCATCGTATTCTCTATGTTATATTTATTATAGTATCGTCGTCTATATTCACATCCTCTATACCAATTGAATTAACTCTAATCACATCCTCTAATCAATTGAACTGATCCTAAAAATCATAACTGTAAATTAACTGGATTTAGTTATTTTGTTATGAAATTCATTACTTCTCTGCTATTTTTAATATTAGCTGTTTCTTCAAGATTTCACATTAAATTGCTTAAAACACCCTGTAAAATTCTACTAGATTTAGTTAAGTATGTATTATAAATTTTTTTTATAGTTTTGAAATTAATTGGTTCTTGCGGAATGTTGGTCTTAGGAAGAGATATGATAAGTTATTGTTATTAAACTGTGATCCAAGTTTCTTATGAAATGCGGCAGACCTATTAGTAATTTCTCTATTTTCGCCTTTTAAAAGAACAAAAGCATCATTATTTTAAAAATGTTCATCCACCTTTTTAAAGTAAAAGTACCTACATTAATTGCAAGGTTTCCGATAACATTATCTTCATATACTATTATAAAATTTGTTTGTAGTTTTATTAAGAAGGTCAAATATCTTTGAGTTTTACTCCATTTTCTAATCTATAATTAACATTTTTAGTTCATTAAGGATTCTATCCTAAAATTCCTTAAGGGCCTCATAGGGCATATTTGTTTATTAGTAAGTTGATTGCTTAGATTTCTTATAATGTGATAACTTTGTTTATCTGGCATTTCTCCCAGTATCAGCATAGATTCTCTAATCTCCACTTCATTCATCCCGAATATGAGATAGTTAACTTTTTTTAATTGTTGAAGTTACTTATCAATATTTTGCTAATTTTAAAATGTTGTCGTTATGCAGCTTTAAAACTTATTTTTTATCATAATGAAGTAACTATGGTATAGGTAACTTATCAGTAATTAGCAAAACATTTAAATTAAGCATCAAAAAATTTATAAATTATGTAATTTTTTACACATATAAATGTTACTTAAACCTTGTACTTCATTTAAAAATGTTTTTTAACTATATTTACTTATCTCATATATGCCTTCAAATCCATTTTTACAAAAATCCAATATTATTTCTAGAAATTATTTATGGAATACAGAAAAATCATGTATTTTTTCTTTGAAGAAAAATATATTCTTTTATCAATAACGAATTTACAAAAAATCTTGTATGTTTGTGTGTGTATACTTGTATTATTTTCTAAAATAAGAAAAATAATGTGTAAATGATTTCAAATTAAAGAGACGCTTGGTTTTAACATTTTGAGAATGTATATGATGTTCATCAAGTTTTTTTTCACAGAATATCATATAAGAGCCTTTTGAGCCTAGCGTTTGCTGAGGTTGAATTGACATTTATACCGGTTTTTGAATTATTTGAAACGTCTGAATGAGTTTTCTGAGAAATCTGTCTAATATAAGCCTGAGATACTTAATATGTGAGAAGTAGTTTATATGGATACATGTTAATACATGAATAATGTTAAATATCTATAGAATTGATAGTGAAAGCTACCATTTTAAATATCTACAGAATTGATAGTGAAAGCTTCCATTTTAAATATTTACAGAATTCATAGTGAAAGCTTTTATTTTAAATATCTACAGAATTGATAGTGAAAGCTTCCATTTTAAATATGTATTTTACAATAAATACTGCAGATAAGAATTTATGCAATGGTAACAAAAGCTCTTTAAATAAATCTTAAATAGAAGAACAATAATGATTTAAATGATAGAAACTAAGCATTGTAAAACACACAAAAAATTGCGTTTCTTGTATCTCATGAAATTCAAGAAATTGAAACAAATTATGCAAAATAAGGAAAGAAAGAATTGAGATACTCTTTACTTTAAAACAATTTTTTAACAGAAAATTGTTATTTATCTTCAAGTATCCAATCAAAAATCAACTTAATTCTAAATATTAATAAAAGCTTATTTCTTATTGTTTTATTGTATTAAGTAATTGATTTATTACAGTGATTGTAAAAGTGCGTGGAAGTTTTACAAAGTTAATTTAAAAACGAGCCTCGAAGTATTTTTAAACCATTAACAGTGCAAAATTAAATTGTCTAACATATT
Organism: Nephila pilipes; assembly: GCA_019974015.1. Lineage (NCBI taxonomy): Eukaryota > Metazoa > Arthropoda > Arachnida > Araneae > Nephilidae > Nephila > Nephila pilipes. Next base: position 119,003 of record BMAW01022348.1, read on the forward strand.
TCTTTCAAAGTACTTGTATAATTTTCCCTTGTTTTAAACACTTAATAAACAATTGTTAAACTCTTTTTCTCGCACACGTCTCCCTATTTCCATTTTCATTTTCTTTCTACCTTCTTTCAAAAACTATGGAAATCAACTTTTCAAATATGAACAACATAAAGTGAATTGAATTCGATTCCAGAATTTAATATTCATTTCACGTTTTACTTATTATTTTTTTTTCTTACACCCTCATGTATTTCAATTTCTTCTTTTTCTTCTTGTTCTATTTAAGTTGCCTTCAGGTTATGGCATTTGATTATTTTCTTTTTTTTCTCTCTCTGCTATCACTTTCTGAGAGAACAAAATAAAACAGTAAAAATAAAATATGAAACAGTGTTAAAAATGCCAGTAAATATCGAGACTTGTAGCTGTGTTCACAAAAAGGAAGAAAATCAAAATATGTACGCTTACTCTCTCTCTCTCTTCAAATCATTATTTATTCCTTCAAATTCAAAATAATACTCTGAAGTCTCTGAACAAAGTTGAAGGATCTAAGAAAGAAAAAAAGAGTTATTTTCAAAATTATTCCTTAGCAAAGTATCAAGTTTAAAAGATAAGAAGGAAAGTAAAATAATTCCAATGAAAGTTCAAATGAAGGAGCTAAATGAATAAATAGAAAACGCTGCAATTTTAATGATGATAGATTTTAGCCACCCCAAGAAGTGGTTATTGTTTTAATCAAATGAAAAATGGTAACCCAAGAATTTTCAAATTCTTTATTTCACCAGTAATTATTTTAATCTTCAAAATTATGTATCACATAAGACTCTTACTAAAAAAGTTTTCTCTATATGTTTGACACCTCCTTTCACATGTAATGAATTTAATTTTCAAAAACATGTCCCAAAAACAAAAAACCGTTTGAAGCAAAGTTTTACAAAGAACAGATTTAGCCATCTAAGGTATGTTTTTTCATAATCGTAATTAAATTACTCAATTAAAAATATAATAATTACAGTAAACAATTTAATATATAGGAAAGGGATTTAATAAATATTTTCGATATTAAAATTAAAGCAAATGATAAATTATAAAGTTGAATATTATATCAGCTATATGTAGTTAAAATCAAAGCAAATGATAA
>BMAW01022348.1:120138-137819 GCA_019974015.1 Nephila pilipes
TGAATATTATATCAGCTATATGTAGTTAAAATCAAAGCAAATGATAATTTATCAAATTGAATATATTTAAGCTAAATGTAATTTAAATTAAACGATAAAATATTGAAAAGTGATCTGATACTAAAATAATCTCTCAACTAAAACAATAGCCTTTTAGGTGGCTAATAAACTTCTTCAGAAATTTTTCATTGAATGGAAATAAAACATAACAAAAATGTATAATGAGGCGTAACAATCAAAAAAGAAACTAAAAAATTATTATCTGAATTACGCATCGGAGAACAGATATCTAAAACAGAGGTATTTATGACTTTTTTTTAAAAAAAAAAATATTATTAAATTACTCAATTAAATAATATAAGGTAATTGGTAAAATAATGAAGTGAATAATATTCGTCTTCTCAAATATTAAAATTGAAGCAAATGATGGCTGTATTGAGCATACTATAAACTATATGTAATTATTGCTGCGTAAAATGAATTATTTTTATGTTTTATATTAATTCAATAAAAAAAAATTCGTATTGTTACTTGGTTTTAATTTAAGTCTCAATAGAAGCAACAAGAGGGATATATTAGCTACATACCTCGTAATTTGGAACATCATTCAAGTGACGAGGAAGAAACATGAGTAGTCATCTCCGTCTTCATACCACGGCTACAAAAAAAGGCAGAGGGAATTTATAATAAGGAATTTTTGAAAAATAAATTCTTTCCTGTTGAAAGCAAGACTCTAAAAATACGAAGAAGAAATTACTGTAGTTTGTTTACGGTATTTTTTTTTTAAATTGAATTTATTATTTTTGAAAGGAGACAACAAACATATATGCAAAGTAAGTAGCAATAAAATTTTGAAAAGAGCTTGGGTGACTCTTTAGTCGTTGACTGAAACATTATTCCCTTAAATAGCTAAAAATTAATTCAATTTACAGCAATAATAATTACCTTTAGCTTTAGATTCATTTAATTTAATAAAGTGAATGGCATCCTAGCTAAGGAAGACACTTCGGTATTAAGAACGGCATTGATCGCTATCGTCTTATCTTTTCTAGAGACATGATGACGAATTAAATCTACTTTTGTCTATTCTTGACTTTCTACTCCGATACATGACTAATAATGTGGCAAGCACCCATATGGTCTCATCGGTTTCCTGGGTATTAGAAGCCAACAGACCACAATGTCAAGATTTATACGTAGTCCCTTGATGGGGCTTCAAAATTTACCAGGAGAATAAAATCTTCCTCGTCTGTAGAAATTGAAACTCTAAAAAGTTCTCCCCTGAACATCATCTTTTCTGACTGGACTTACCAGGAAGGACTTGACCAAGCAATCCTTTCTTGATTTTGCTTTGTTAAGTATTTCAAGGCACCTGGGTCTGATCTCCCTTATTGGCTAGATCGGATAGGATGAGCAACAAGAACATTATCAATTTAATAATGTATCATTAGCTTTAATTAATTACATTTTTTGCTTAGAATACATTCAGTTTTATATTTTATCGTTTTCTATAATTTTAACTAAGTATACCTTAAATCATAACAGGAATTCAATTTAATAATGTATTGTTTGATTAAATTTTAATTATATTCAGTATAAATTATATACAAATTAATAACTTACTATCTGTTTTAATTTTGATACCTAAAAAGCACTACTAGTTATTTCCGAATTTTATTATTTGCTTTAATTCCAATACTTAATGAAATAAATTTTTTTTATAGCATACACTTCAATAACCACCCACGGAATTGTTTTTATCAATTACAAAAAGCTCTCCAAAGCACTTTGAAAAATGTATTTTCTAAATGTCCTTACTGGTCAAATTATAGAAATAAATGAGCGAATAAATGAGTGAGTACATGAGTAAGTTAGTAAATCAGTGAACAAGATAGTGAAGTTTTAGTATATAAAAATATATAATGATTGAGTTTATAAAAATATAAATAAATAAAATTTACATTCCAATGTCATATTATCGTTTGCTTAAAGAATTGGTTCCCAATATCCAAAAGAGATATTTCTACAAATATTTGAACAGCAATCCTGATCTTTTTCAAGTGAAAAATGATTTCGAAAAATGATTGTTGGAAGTCGGAATTCATTCATTTTGATTTCCCTTTCACAAGCATTATAAATATGTTAAGCTTCCCATTCTTGTTACAATTACAGCTCTAACTAATTTAAACTTTTGTAGATATATTGAGAAAAAAAATGAATAAGTTCCTAGAAAGAAGTCATTGGTACTAAAGACACCAAACAATTGCCAATTGTTAATGTTTGTCAAATAAATTTGGGATTAGCCTATGTCTCCCGTGAAAGAAATAAAAAAATTGATGGGTTTAAGAATGTGTCAATTCATAAGGTAAGGAGCAAAATGTACAATAAATAACTTATTTATTTCTTAATTGTGGGCTTCTTGAATACCTTTATTTATCAGAAAGTGAATATGAAAACATTCCTTAAGGTTGAGAAAAGTTGAAAATATGTCCGAAAAGTTGTAATGCTCTGTTTTTGCATTTGAAGATTATTTTTACATACTTAAATAAAAAAATTGTGTGGAAATTAATGTGAAAAATCTTGTAATTTTAGATTCTATGTTAACTGCTTGAATAAAAAGGTATAATGGTATATCTAAGTTTCTAAAAAGTTTCATGATAAAATTTATTTTATATTAAGAAAAAAATATATTATGTAAAATATGGTTTAAGTAAAATCTCTAAAGTTTTGAGCAGAGAATATGTGAATAGTTATGGCAATATTAATTTAAAAATTTTGAATGTTTATTTTAAAGTAATTGTTTTGTTTTGTTTATACAATTCAAAATGCTAAATCATCTGAATGATGATAAACTACCTAAGCATTTGGCGTAATAAAAATCAATATAATTGACAGTTTAATTGCATACTTGGTTACATATTTCGAGTTTCACTAACAATAACTTCTAATGTGATGTTAATTAACCTGAATATTATTACTTCTATCTGATATTTATAATCTTTTAAACATAAGTTCTAATAATTCTAAATTATTAGTTTATAAATGGAATAAACTTTCATTCAAATGATCAAAGAATCAATTTCTTTACTAGATCTGCTGATCTAAAAATGAAAATAAAATATCTAAACGAGTTTTTTAAAAGTTTCCTTTATTTTAAAAGCATTTAAACTTATCTTTCAAATTATTTTAGAACTCATTTGAATAAGTAAACAATGGTATGGAACTATTTAAAAAATATTTATTTACCTAAATGCACACTAAATTTGCTGCTGTTACTTAAAAATTCCTCCTTCCGCCAAAAATGTTTACTCAAACACACTTTTCGTTTACCCCAAAGAAGTTGCAGTTATGGCATATAACGAAATTTAAAAATTCTAGAAAAAAAAGTCTTTAATTATTTAAATTACTTAATACAAAGATAGCTGCTAACTATAGGCATAGAAATCATTGATACAGCTGGTTAGAAATACACCAAACTACAAAAGGAATGCAAAGATACGTCTGTATGTTTATACAAGCTGATAATATATATATATATATATTTATTAAAATTCGAAACTTACTCACACATCCAATTATGCAAGTTCTTGTTATATCTATAATATACATTATAGTATATTAAGAGGATGCAATCAAAATAAAATATTTGGGACTCTGACAAAGATAAACATATAAGTAAAAAGAAAAATGTTAAGAGCTTCTGCGTCACTTTATGCTTAATTTATTTTTTTTTTGAAATCTGAAAACTTTGAAAAAAATATGCATAATATGTATGATACGATAAAATAGTGTCTTAGGTATAAATAAATGTATTATTTACTTAAATTTTAGTTAATAAAATATTTACTGAATGTAATATTTTAGTGTGAAGAATACCCAGATCTAAAAAAAAAGAATTGGAAAAGAAAAGAATTAAAGATTACATGCAAAACTGTTATACTAACTTGTTTATAATAATATTATTCTTTGTTTGAACTAATAATTTACTATTCGAAAGTAAACATATTATAAAAAATACAAATTAAAAATGATGTAATAAAACATATGTAAGCTAATCTGTAGTCATACGACAGAATTAATTTTATAAAATAACTTACATTTTTTGAAAGGATTTCTTACAAAGTTAATAGAGGATAATACAGTTTTATTATTCTAAAATCAAAGATTTTAATGCTATATTATCATATTTGTATACAGATTTTCTACACAATTTGTGTGCAGATATAAAGTAAGTTCATGAAAGATCTAAACAGTTGACAATGTTCTCAGTCAAATTGCATAAATTGTTCAAAGGAATTCACTGTATTTTTTGTTTTTATGATTTATATGAACAATGCATTCTACCGTAAAAATACTTATAAACTGCTATGTATAATAAAATAAAAATTGCTTCACTAATTTCATTGTAAGATTTTCTTAACATTTTTCCCCTTTTGCTTGTTTTCTTAACGTTAAGTTCTCTACGAAATAGAATTAATAAAAATGAATAATACTTATCGTACATTAAGCGTGCACTGCAAAATTAACTGCTATCAAATATAGGAAAAGCTTTCTCCAAATTCCTATTGCAATTTTATTTTCACATGCAAAACATTAGAAAGTACAAAAACGTGCCCAATGTTAACAAGAAAAAATAAAAAAAGAAAGAAACAGACGAATCTGCTATAAACATCAATTACTCAATTAAGCATTCAAATAAGAGCAAACTATAAATTTTATGCCCATGCATTTTTGCTGACAGTATCATCTCATAACAAAAACATGTTAGAGCGTATTAATACTCATAATATATGTATTTAATGAATGTATGTGTATAAGATGAATACATATACAATAAATGAGATGCGTAATATATAATGACTGTTAAAGGAATAAATGCAAATATTATACGTGTTGAGTATCTAAAATACATTTTTCTCCTGATGCACAATAATTTTACATATAGAACAGAAAAAAAAGGTTAAAACTTAACAAGATATTGTAAGATTATAATGCAGTATACGTAAAATGCAAGTCATATAATACTGAGTAGTTAACATTGCAGTTATTGAAGAAAGTAGGATAAATCTTCTACTCACTCGCCGTTTCACTGATGAATCATTTTGGCTTGCCAGAAACCTGATATTTGTTTCTATTTATTTTACATTTAATCTTTAAGATTTCAGATTTCTTATCTAATTGCCAAGACGCATTTAACTTTATAGTATTTTAATTAAATGAAAAAATCATTAATTGATCATTTTATTTTACTAAGCACTTAGATAAAGCTTTAAAAGATTATAACATGTCCAATTGATAGATAAATTCCATTTTAACGAGTGTTGAATTTATTTCTTTTGCATCGAATTTCTAAAATTTTCTCTAAGTTTCTATTTTATATTAAGAGATAAGGAAGTTCCTGATATATAATAATTGAATCATATTTCATTCGTAATACTGAGAAAGAAATAAACAACTACACTTAAGACTTCCTTCTTGATTTCAAAGGGCCTTATCATTCTCTTTGTTATTGATGATTTTATTACATGCTTATTTATTATTTACATGAATGTATTCCTAGAGCGTTTGTTTTATAACTAATTACAATATAAAATGTATTGTATCCTAAATGTTTGTGAAATTTAGCGACTCTTTTTCCCCCAGTTTTACCCTATGGCAACTAAAAAGGTACTTATAAGACATTATTATTTTAACACAATAGTTTTATATTTTTCATAAAAATACTAAATATTACATGATTATTATTTTAATTTTAATGCAGTTTATTCAAAAACGAACACTTACACATAAAATCACACATTATTAATACATTTTTTGATATAACACGTAAGATAATATACTTATATCACTATTCAGAATATTTCGAATTTTATAATGTATACATTTTAATGTTTACTAAAAATTATAAATAACTCTTTTTTTGAGTTATTGATTATTTTGAAAATTCTTTGGGAGGTTTAAATGTGTGCTCTCTGAGTCACATAAAATGAGGGTTGGCGTACCACAAGGATTAGTCCTAAGTCCTTTTTTATTTCTTATTTATATGAACACCATTCATCCCCATATTCATTATGACAAGAAAGTCGCTTGCTATGCAGATGATATAGCTATTTGGCACTCACACATAGACACTGCTGTATCAGAGGAGGTAATCAATGCTACTCTGGAGGACATCGCTATATGGGCTGAGTATTTGAAATTGACAAACAACGCAGACAAGGCCAACTACAGCATTTTTTACCGACAGACGACATCGTAGCTCTTTTAGTGAGACCATAAAGACAAGGGAGTCCAAAATAAAAAAAAGTTGACCATCCTAAATATCCAGATATCATCTAAGAACACGAACTATGTTTTTCAAAACACTGAAAATAGAGCCGTTAAAAGTTAAATATCCTCAGTAAACTATGTGGTTCCTCTTGGGGCTCAAGATCCCAAACTCTTTAAAGCACGTAACGCTCTGTAATAAGACCAGTGTTTGAATATGCCTCCCCAATTTGGACTCCTGCTTCTACCACTGCCAAACAAACCTGGACTCTGTCCAACATAGAGTCTCTAAATTCATAATCGGAGCGGTCTCTTCAACCAATAACGTAACTGCAGAGCATGAGTGCGACTTCCCTATCTCAGAATGCAGGCACATACTCGCCAATGTAAAGTTCACAAACAAGATCCATTGCAAAAACATGGATCACATCTCCACAAAGGTTTTTATTCAATGAAAAGATTCAGACAGGTTGAAAAGAACCTCAAAGCTCCAATTTGGTAAATAGATCAGAAGGAATATCCAAATGGCTCACTCTTCCCTAGACTATCTTCCAGAACAATCATTTCAAAAATGAAACCGGGCAGCACCAGGTTTTGTTTGAATCTATTATAACTCTAAAAAAGACCCCAAGGTCCACAAAAAAATGCCATAAATTTGCTCTTGAACGACAACTTAAGTGTCACCTACACTGATGGGAAATCAATATCACCTCTACTATAAATAATTCCCTAGAAAAATTGGACCACAATGAAAAATCCTGCATTCTGCAGTATGAAAATCCTGCACATGTGGACATTGAGGGGAATGAGTGTGCGGATTATTTAGCCAAAGAAGCAAGGAACCTTGTCCAATCCAACTCTACCATCACGCTGGCAGATTACAACACAATAGCAAGACATAGACTCCAAACTTCAAGAAACCACTGGTACAGACTTTGACTGTATCAGGATTATAATAAGCACCATTACTAGACTGAGAACGTGCCATTGTAAGGTCATGGAAATTCATCCAGACAAAACAAGGTCCTATCCTTCTTGTAAGAACTGCCCTGAAGTCCAGCTTACGCCAAGGTATCTCTTGAAATGCCCCTCTGTTGCATCAAAAATAATTAAACTCGGCTTGATTACATTCTAACACCCCCTACAGGATACCTTCTACGGACCTGAAGCATAAGATCTGGCAGCCGCTGTCTTGGATGCTTATGGGGGCATTTGAAATATTAGTATTGCTCCATAGTGCTTGATGTATTTTGCGATGTCCATGGACACGAACATAACAACATTGATTATTTTACTATTACTAATACGCGATTTTCTCCCTCCAACGTTTGACGATATAAATTTACTGAAATTCGATAATGCCTAGAAACTTATAACTTGAAAAAGAATTTAAGTTTTGGCAAAAACGAGGATAAAAATACAATTATAAAATAAAGAATAAGGAATAAACATAAAACAGTCTATTTTAAATAGCCTGATAAAAAAACCCTTATACAAGTAGTTATAATGAATTTATATAAATATATACATATACATACACACACATACATATATACATACACACACACAATATATATGTACATACACACACACATATATATATGTGTGTGTGTGTGCGTGTGTGTTTGTGTGTTTGTAAACAAGGTCACATATAAAGTACAGATAAAAAACACTGAAATATTTTTAATTATTTTGAATAGAAAGAAAACCAAAAAACACTAAAAGAAAAAAACATATATTTTAAATAGAACAATAAATCAAATAAGAAAATTAAAATATCCTATAAAAAAATTTACAAAGAAGAGATTTAGCCACGCAAGGTGCGTCATCTTTATAATTATTATTATATTACTCAAATAATTATAAGAATTAATGTAAGAGATAGAATATCAAAAAAATGACAATAGTAAACTTTTCCGATATTAAAATTAAAGGAAAAGATAACTACTAAATTTAATTTACTTAAGCTAATTGTACATAAAATGAATGCAAGCAATAAATTATTTATTTTAATATTATATCAGCAACATGTAATTAAAATTAAAGCAAATAGTATATTTTTTAAATTGAATACATTTAAGCTAAATATAATTAAAATTAAAGAAAACGATAAAAGGCTGCCTCACAGCTGTCCTAAAAATCTGAGTAATGTTATAAATATTCATTCATATTTTGATTCGAGTCTAAATATGATTTAAGGTAATACATAAATCGATAAGTAATTAAAATACTTAAATTTTATAGTTGTTTCACTTCAATTCAATAAAAAAGTAGGGGAAATTTATTACCGCATATTTTTGAAAATTGAGTTCACTATGGTGAATGTAGGTATCAGACATGTATTGTATATTTTTATTTTTTTCCAATAAATAATTCAGGAGGAATTTATTTTGACATTTTTTAGAAAATTAAATTCGTTACTAGAGAAGGCAAACATAAAAATATGCAAAAACCAGTTAAAATTCACAAAATTGATCAGGTATAACACTTATAGAGTATAAAAAATAATAGTTCCTGGCGTGGCTAATTATTATCAAATAAAAATTTCCTCTGAAACTAATTTTTTTTAATTACATCTAAGCAGTCCCATGCGAATGAACGATAGTTCGGGAAGCCTGGTGATCAAAGACTTGCGGATGGTATTGTTGTCCTTCAACAGTTGTTTTGATTTATGTTCTCACTTAATACCTACTGTGTAGCGAAGCTCCTGGACGTTAAATATGTTGAGGTCCATGTCCTTCTATTAGAGTGGTGTAGAAATTTGGAGTGAGAGGTTACAACTCAGGTGTCGTTGTTCGTCACTTGACCATGGCTGAAAATTATGAGGTCTGTTACCAATGGGTTTCGTGTTGCTTCTTGGAGCGACTCTTATAAAGGAACACATCACTAATGAGAAATTAATTTTTTAATTATTTAATTTAATCAAATTACTATACATTTATTCACATTACTACTTTTGATTCAGAACTTGTTCACTGAAAATGTATTTTTTCTCTCAAATATAGAAGGGAAAGCTTCTAATTCCTTGCTGACACTCGGTTTCGAATTTCAATAGTTACTTGCTAACTATTGGTAGTACTAACATTTTATTAAAGAATGTAAACTCTTAAATCCTTTCAAAATTAAATACTACAGTACAACCAGAAACAAATTGCTGTCGGAAAAGAAAATATTTTGATGTACAGGCACTAAATTTACACACAGGACAAATAAGAAACACTCTTTCATAAAAGGAAACTTGTAGCTGCCGAAGTACTACATTATTCAGTGATATTAAAATAAGCCGTAAGTATATATGCATGGATATATTCAAAGCTTTAGAAAATGTAGCTAAGAGCTCTTCTGGATTGTATAACAGATCTTTTTTTTTATTTTTCGTTAGCTATTTTTTCGATTCTTTGAGGCATTTTTTCAAATTTTTAAACAACTGCTTATAAGTCTGAAGTGACATGATCCCTTTTAATTTAACATTTATACTATATTCAAGTTAATACAATTATTAATTTTGTTTACTGCAAACCAGTTATTTAGGTACAATTTGATTTAACAGTCCCGATTAGTACACTGAGCATAAAATAATTTTTTCCGTGGTCTTAGAACATTTTAATGAAATTATAAATTAAAATATGTGTAGAAAACTGCAGAACCAAAGTAAATTATTGTACTGAATTTCCGAAGTGCGGTGCATTTTTTGAAATAATTGTAAACATAACATTCTAGGTGAAATAAATTATTGATGGGTAAACGAATAAAAATTGAATAATAAGGCATATTTATAAATAATGTTTCTCGTAAACGCAATTAGAATTATATTTGTAATGATACATCGAAATTTAATTTAATAGTTTTTGCAGCAAAATAATTCTAGCAAAGAAAATATTTATAAAATGGTAAAAACTATATTTATTTTTTGATGATTCCATCAATTAGAGATAGGGAAAATATGTTTTAATAAAAAAAATTAAATATACATTCTAAACCGTAACATACAAATCATTTGTAATACAGACCCAAGCATAGTCTATATTTATATGAAATTTCAATATACTTTTACTAATAATTTTTCAGATAAATATAGACATTTAATAGTTTCGAATTCAAAATGACCAGTTTTTGACATTTAGAACATAAATTTAATTGAAAAAAAAAAGTCACTTCATATTAAAAAAACATTTTTCTCAACTGTTTTGTATTGAATGATATTTTTCAACAACATCGCACTTTGAAGCAACAATGCCCGACACCGTAATTCAAAATTTCAATCAGGGGAGGAAGAAGACGCCTGAGATAATATGTTTATGCACATACTTCCTCACCATGCCACAAGAGGACTCGAAGCGTTACTAGATTTAATGTGCAACATCCATGCAATAATGTGGTTCTTTAGCTTTATCAAGATTCAAATCCAAACCGTCTTAGCTGAAATGACATCATCTTGCGGATTTGGTATATATATATATATATATATATATATATGTTCAAGAAATATATTTAAATGTATCATTTAAAAACAATTTCAAAAAATTATATAACAGAAAAATATACTAAAAGAGCGAGTATTGATCATTTTTATTAATGCCACACTAGGAAACAATATAAGGATAACTGGCGACGAATCTTGAACCTCATTAAAGTGACGTAGATGATATTTGATGTGGATCGCTGCTTTTCAAACTGACACAATAAATCACGAGCTCTCGACCATGATCATTTGGGTAAAGCGATCAATGAAGGACTTTAAAATAATATCTTATGTTATAATATCAGTGAAATTCTAAGGCTCTTTATCAATCCGGGGTCGAAAAAAGTTTAGTTAAATTAGTTTGGGAAGTTAATTGGGTGATCACCGTCGGTCTAAGCAATAATCCTGTGGTTATGAGCTAATAAATAACAAATCACTCACCAAGGCTACACAAATGGAAATGGACACCACTTGATGAACCGAGTAGACTTTATCTTAAATAATATTTTTAGTTATTTTTTCAGAGGTAAATAACACTCACAAATTCAAAGTGAAAAATAAGAATTGAAAAAAATATATATTAATCTTCCAGCATGCTAGATTTCGATTTAAATACAAAAGCGCATGTAACATATTTTTTACAATAGCTGTGAAATATCTGTTGATGACGCTACGATTTTGGCACGAGAAAGAAGATACCCTTTCATTTGAATAAATCTTAAATTCTTTAGAAAGTTTCTTTACAATTTCGCAATATTACATGGAGATTCATGCATGCTCAAAATCTTTGTATTTATCCCGAGAACATGCATATGATCTTAAAAGATAGCAGTATATCTCCAAAATATTGTTGAAATTACATAATTTGCATACAATTTATCGACAGTGACCATACTTTCTATTGTCTCAAAGTATTACAATTCATGATAATTTCCGTTTTATTTCTACATATATCATTCTTTACAGTGACAATAAAAAAAGAAAGACAGCCTTGTCTTTACGAAAGACAAAAGAAACAGGAGCTATGAACTGCTTGAAACCAAAACTTTTCTTTGAAACCACTCGCTTCTTGTCTGGCAAGATTTCAATCCGAGTTCCTTCTTGTTTTATTTTTAATGTGCCGATAACTGTAATCATCTTTTGATACAAATACTTTGCGAACGGAATTCTTGTGTAATCATTTCCAGTTATTAGATTTCTACATGTGAATTTTCATTTGGTGACACCAACCTCCTTTCAACATTCATGTACTGTTTATAACTGCCTTTGAACCACAAGTTTTAGATCCGTAATACTTTGAGACTAGATGCATAATAATGTTCTTTTGAATAATTCAAATCATATTATACATTTTTATGCAGTACTTTGCCTTTTTCCTAAGGCTGTAATTGATCCATTGAAATCGACTAAATCACGAAACAATTCTTATCAAAATGTGTATTGAAAACAAAATTGTTCTTGATTTTATTCTTTTTCTATGTATTTTAAAGTCACAGATTTTAATTTCGTAAATTGTTTACTTAGTCTCTTCAAATTATCTTTCATAGTTTATATTTTACACATAAAAACCATATTTTATGTCCAAAATATTGACAAAACTTATCACTTGTGTATAAAGTGTGTCAAGAAATCTGATGCACATCTAAAATATGTATTTAATTTAATGGTTTATTAAAGTGATTATTAGAATTTTGTGGTTAGTTAAAAATAAACTTCTTAAACTTTTTCGCGGATGAAATATTATGTTAGAGTTTACAGCAAACTAATTTTAAAATGGATAATTTAAATGCTTATTACTAGATTGATCCGATGAAAATTACTTGTTGCACCTAATTTACCTTCCTGATTAAGTAGAGTTTTGAAGTGGCTGAAAAAAATTACGTGATGTTTCAATTTTCTCAAAATATAACTCAATTGAAAGAGGCTGAAATATGTTTGTTCCATGGAAATTATTTCAATTTGTCTGAAGTTTCCGATAAAATATACTAATTTTTTTTTCGACACATAAGTTAAGAAACCTTATATTTCCATGTGTAACCGACGTTCTTATGCCATAACTGCTTTAACGCAAAACAATTGAAGAAACATCTCGGGGTAAATCACTATATTTTTAATGACATAAAACATCACAGTTACAAAGACGGAATTACAACAATTAACAGTAAAATTTAGAAGGAATTAAGTTTATCACAAGTAAACTTTAACATAGTCCAGGGTTGGACAGCAACAGGAGACCTTACTCCACGAAATCCCAACTCTCTCTGGCGAAAATACTAGATAGCAAAGCCACGCCCTGACCTTGAGGATTATAACCATCATGTGGCGCAATCTACAGTCTCGTTTTGAAATTAGTGTGTTACAGACTCCCCCTCTGGTTCCGTTGACGTCTCGGCTCGGAACCAGGAGGTAATTTCTTGGGACGTCCTCTTTTTCTAAGTGGAGCCACTGATCTAGTGTCTCTTTCTACTCCAGGCTCATGATAGTCCTTTAGGGCAGAAATGTGATAAGTTCCAAGGACTTGGTCTGGGTTGGCCGGGTCGGCAATCTCATAAGTTACTGGAGATCTCAAGGTGAGAATGAGGTAAGGACCTTCCCTCTTTGGCATGAATTTCTTGCTTCTGTTGTTCCGACTTATGGGATGAATGGTCACCCAAACTTTGTCACCAGGTTTGTAGTACTTTCGTCTTCTTCGTCGATCGAAGTTACCTTTCTGACGATCCTGTTTCTGTTCAACTCTATCTTTGACATCCAAGATTGAATTGGCAAACCTCTTGAGATAAGGGGTGATTTCCGGTACAAAGTTATCGTTGTCAATCACTTGTCGGATATCATGTCTGATATCGTCTGGAGTTCTCAATTGTCTTCCAAATTGTAAATAGGCAGCCGTGTGTCCAGTGGTGTCGCAAACTGAAGTATTCATTGCGAACCGAATTAGAGGTAACTTATCCTCCCAAGCCGAATGTTCGTCTTCCACCAGTATTGCTAATCTAGGCTTTAAGTCTCGATTTTTTCGTTCTGATGGGTTCGCTTGCGGGTGGTAGACTGGGATGAGGTCTTGCGTAATTTCAAGCAAATCACAAGTTAGTTGCATGACGTCACGAACTGTGGTCCGTTATCACTTATTAGTCTTCGTGGAAGACCATATCGTAGGAATACCTCTTCGATGAGTATTTTAGCACAGTTTTCAGCACTGGCTTTAGCAAGAGCAAAGAGTTCTACCCACTTTGTGCTTGTATCTTCTACGATAAAGATCCACCTCTTGCCAGTGGGAGTTTCTGGAAGAGGGCCAAAAAGATCAATGGCCAGCGTTTCAAACCTTTGTGCATAGGTGGGTGTTCTCAAGAGTCCTGCTGGTTTTTGGGATGTTGGTTTATAACGATTGCATTCAGGACAAGTCTTGATGTAATCTGAGATGAACTTTTTCATACCTCGAAAGTAGTATCGGGATGCAATTTTCTTATAGGTGTTCTCTACGCCATAATGACCAGCTGTCGGGGCATCGTGGTATTCTTGAAGGATTCTTTCTCGTTCTTGTGTAGGAACTACAAGTTGAGCTTCTTCCTCTTCACTCTCAGGTGAATACCTATACAAGATACCCTG
Source organism: Nephila pilipes (assembly GCA_019974015.1). Taxonomy (NCBI): domain Eukaryota; kingdom Metazoa; phylum Arthropoda; class Arachnida; order Araneae; family Nephilidae; genus Nephila; species Nephila pilipes. The sequence goes on from BMAW01022348.1 coordinate 134,468, forward strand.
ATTCATTAGGTATCCTCGACTGGTGTAGTTGGCAAAGTTTTCATCTTTGTCCATGCTCTCAAAGCAGTCGATGATTTTCTTTAGTTCTTCGTCCTCCAGCTGTCCCTTTCGAATATCACTGGACTTCCTGGATGGCATGTCCACAGTGATGGCACACACATCAGAGGCTGCGCCTTCAGTATATGACGGTCTTGACAGCATGTCAGCTATTACATTAGATTTTCCAGGGGTATAATCGATCTTCAGGTTGAAGGACTGAATTTTCAGAGCCCATCTTGCCAGACGGCCAGAAGGTGACTTTATGCTTAACAACCATTTGAGAGGTTGATGAACTGATGCAAGGAATATTTGTTGATTCTCTATGTAACCTCTAAACTTCTCTAAAGCCCACACTACCGCCAAGGCTTCTCGCTCGGTTGTGGAGTAGTTTTGCTCTGCTGGGATCATCAGACGACTTGCATATTCGATGACATGTTCATCGGGGCCACTTCCCTGGAGTAGGACTGCTCCTAAGGCATAATTACTTGCGTCTGTACGGATTGTGAAAGGTTTTGATCCGTCAGCTTGCTTCAATATAGGAGAAGTCATCAAGCGCATCTTCAACGTCTCAAAAGATTCTTGTTGCTCAGGACCCCAGTGCCAATGCACTTTCTTCTTAGTGAGGTTACTAAGCGGGCGTGCTATGTCAGCAAAGTTAGGGACATATCGACGAAACCAAGAGCAAGTTTGTAGTAAAGATTGGACTTCTTTCACATTGGTAAGGACTGGAATTTTTTGAATAGACGAGATCTTCTCTTGGTCAGCTTCAATTCCATCCTTCGTTATCCAGAATCCCAGATACTTCACACGGTCACAGGCAAAGCGATATTTATCTCTGTTTGCATGGAGTTTAAAGACAGACAGTCTTTCAAAAACTTTTTCGAGATCTTCCAGATGTTTGTCAAATGTTTCTGAGAGAACAATGATGTCATCTAGGTAGGATAGTGCGAAAACATCTTTCAAGCCACTTCGAAACTTGTCAATCAATCTTTGAAAAGTGGCCGGAGCATTCCGTAGGCCGAAGGGCATACGTAAGTAGCGGTAAGTTCCAAAAGGGCAAATGAATGCAGTTTTGTCCTGGTCAATGTCAGTGACCTTTACTTGATGGTAGCCTGATTGCAAATCGATTGTTGACATGTAGGATGTCGGTGTTGCTTCATTCAATAGATCATCCATACGTGGTAAGGGATACGTATCCATTTTCGTAACAGAGTTCAATTTCCTGTAGTCGACACAAAGACGTACTTTCCCATTTGGTTTAGGAACAAGTACCACAGGTGCAGCATAAGGTGACTCGCACTCTTCGATTACATTCTGCTTCAGCAGTTCTTCAATTTGTTCCTTTAAAATCTCTTTCTTTATGGGATTCATCCTGTAGGGAGACGTTGCAATTGGAGGGTGATCACCCGTGTCGATACGGTGTTCGATAAACGGCGTGGGCCCTCCCCCTGGTTGGAAACATGTCTCATTTTTGTCCAGGAGTTTATTTAGTTTTCTTGTCTGTTCTGGTGATAGGTGTTTACCCTCATCTTCTCGAAGTTCGAACGCACTGATGGCTATTTCTTCCAAGGGCTTCTTGAAGAACTCGTACTCTTTTCGAGGATTTTCGGAAAAATACCATTTTCCGCCTTGGACATCAAGGACGATTCCAGCTGCATTGAGGAAATCCCTTCCTAACAGAGTCTTATTGCCTTTTGCTTCAGGCAATACTAGAAATTCTGTTGGGATAACTTTGCCTTCAATGTACAAGTTGACGACAGCACTTAGAGCCGTAATGGTCTGTCGAATTCCATCAGCCATCATAAATGAAATCATCTTGTTCGCAAAGATGATGTCATGCTCTTGCAGGAATTTGAACAGTTTTTCACCTGCAATGGTATGGGAAGCACCAGTATCCGCACATACAGCAATCTTTTCTCCAAAAATTCTGAGAACAATCAAACTTGAGGGATCCGAGTTTGAATTCAAGTTGAATAACGTCATACAGTTCACTGCTGTTTCCGTTTCATTAGCTCTCTTGCAGGTAGGACACCTTGACTTGATGACTCCAGGAGTCCCGCATCCATAACACTGGATGGGCTTCCTTCCTTCAGTTCTGGAACTTGGGAATTTAGGTACTGTTCTAGAGGGTCCTGGTGAGTGGTTATCATAGGAGCCTCCAACAGGTGGACTTTTCTTTATTGGAAAGGGTTTCCTGAATTCTTCTTTCTTCTTGAAAGTATGATTTGGATTATTTTTCATTCCAGGCCTTAGGCTATCGTATGCGTCCAATTTCTCAGCTAATTCCAAAGGATCGTTCAAATCCGCCCAAATATCCAGAAAGTGTTCTTTGATATTTGCAGGAGTTTTTCTTTTCATCTGATCAGCGATGATTAGACTTTTAAGTTGATCAAACGAGGTTATCTTCAATTCTTTGATCCAACCTTCAAGATAAGAACTTAATTCGAAATAAAAGTCTCTCCATGTAGAGTCAGGGTTTTTCTTCTGTTGAGAAAAGTACTGCCTAAACCTATCTCCTGTAACTCGAAATCTTTTTAGAAGCATTTCTTTTACCTTTTCATAGTTTTGAGAATCTTCTTCATCCTCTCTTGCGATGAGCTGAGCTATATCAGGTGGCAATGAGCCAATCAGGTATGCTGTCCAAGTTTTTTCAGGAATGTTCATGAATTTCACTTGACGTTCGAAAATAGTCAGGTATAGACCCATTTCGTCTTCCTTCGAGTTGAATCTCGGAATAAGTCTACTTAGCTCAAGCTTTGGGTTTTCTAAATGTTGGTTTACAACAGATGTTTGTGATAACTTCTGCATTTCAAGTTGAATTTTCATTTTTTCCAGTTCGAATTCTCTTTCTCGTTGCTGGGCCACCTCCACAGCTTTCTGTTTTTCCGTTTTCACACGTTCTTCCACAATTACACTGAACATATCCTTGACGAATTCCTCATCATACCTATCACTTGCGGTTATGAGATCTTTTAGTTCAATAATTTTGAGATTGTCCGACGGAGCCAAACCCAATTCTGTGGCTAACGTCCTTAAATCCTCTTTTCTGGATCTTCCCAAAAATGCCATTTTTAGTCTATTTCAAATTTAATTTTCTAATGTTCAATTAAAGTTAATGAATAAAAGTTCACTAAGTTACAGTGTTAATTCTGTTATCTGAAAACATTATAGTCACACAATACTTATGCACTAAAATTTTTCGTTATATATAAAATAATACTTATGCACTTAGAATTTTCGTTATATATAAAATAATACTTATGTACTTAAAATTTCAGTTATATATAAAAATAACACTTAAGCACTTAAAATT
>BMAW01022348.1:137829-181470 GCA_019974015.1 Nephila pilipes
AAATAATACTTATGCATTTAAAATTTCAGTTATATATAAAAATAACAATATTTATGCACTTTTGCTGAAAACAATAAAATTCCTTTATATCAAATTGTGATAATTAATTTGAAAATCAATCTTAAGAAGATTAAAATGAAACAATTTTTTTTAATATCAAATACAGGGGTTGGACAAAAATATGGAAACACCTTTTAAAAAACAAGTGTCTTTGCTTAATATGGTGTAGGAAACCCGTTGGCATCCAAAACAGCTTGCAGTCTTCTCGGAATGGATAAATACAGTTCCTGTATGTGTGCCAAGGGTATATTATACCATTCTTCCTGCAAAACGGTGGCAAGTTCAGATAACGATGTTGGCGGTGGATAACGAGAACGCACTTTCCGTTCCAATGTAGACCACAAAGGTTCGATAATATTCAGGTCTGGTGACTGTGGTGGCCAGGGGAGATGGGACAAATCCTCCTCGTGCTCAGAAAACCAGTCCTGGACAATGTGAGCTGTGTGAACAGGGGCTTTGTCGTCTTGGAAGACACCATCACCATCGGGGAACAAAGTTTGTACCATGGGATGAACTTGATCTGCCAAAATGTTCACATAAGTCTTGGCAGTCATGTGCCCTGACACAGTTATCATGGGGCCAGCAGAGAACCACGATATGGCTGCCCAAACCATAACAGAACCCCCGCCATGTTTCACTCTTGGCAACAAGCAGTCTGTATTATAGGCTTGAGATGGCGTTCTCCAGACGTAAACTCGGCCAGAAGTGGGAAACAATGTGAAAGAAGACTCGTCAGACCATATTACACGCTTCCACTGCCCTATAGTCCAGGCTTTATGACTTAAACACCACCTTTTCCTGTTACGGGCATTAGCATCACTGATGAGTGGCTTCTCAATTGCAGCACGGCCAGAAATTCCCTGTTTATGAAGCTCCCTTCTAATTGTTTTGGTACTCACAGAATTGTTTTGCTTCTTATTTTTCATCACAATTGCCCTTAATGATCGTCTGTCACGATCACTCAGCACACACTTTCGTCCGCGCTGTGATTTAGCAGATGATGTTTTTCTGCTTTTCAAATATGCGGAATAAATCTTCGATACAGTACCTCTTGAAACACTAAACACCTCGGCTACCTTGCTTACGGAAGCACCTACCATACGTGCTCCAACAATTTGCCCACGTTCGAAGTCTGTTAACTCTGACATAATGCAATGACAACCTCACATAACAGTACTCCGACAACAACTGAACTGTTTAGCACATTTACGAAGTTGTATAGGTGGCGTTAGTAGTCAAAAACGCCAGCGCCACCTACATATTTCATTAAAATCAATCTTTCTTTTCAAACATGCATTTTACAAGGTGTTTCCATATTTTTGTCCACCCCCTGTATCTTCTAATTCCTTTCATCAAAATCAAAACCAGAATAAGTTTATATAACATTCATTATTAATCAGAACAGTATCAGCAATTAACATGAAATTGTTTATACACAAATTCAAATATGTTTAATTAGGAATAGCATTCATTAATCATGTTATTAACCTTGGAGTTACCAATATTGCAAACTTGTTTACACTCAGAAGTAATTAATATTATTTTCCAATATTTTTATTAAAAACCAGAAATGTAAATACTTTATGAATAACATACAACTTTTCAAATGTTATAGCAATTCCTTTCCAACTCCTTTATATATTTTATAAAAATTTTATTTTTATATTAGTTATAAAAATAGAACCAAAAAAAAATATCATTATGATAAGAATTGCAATCAACATAATAAGAATCAAAGTGACATGCTTTGAATAAATACCAATAATTTCTTGAAAACAAAACTACATATGTGTTAATGGTATAAAATTTTTAAATTAGGAAGAAAATATGCATTCATTAATAATAAGCTAACTTTCGATTAGCCTTAATCAGAACAAACAATATACTGCAACATACAATAATACGAGTAACATAAATCACAATTTATGCAGAATCAGAAAGTATAATTTATGTAGAAAAAAAAAATACTTATCTTGAATAGCACATAATAAATTTGCTGGATGCAAGTAACTTTATTTTTCTTTCTTTTCTTTTTGTCGGGTGACAAAACTTTAACACCGAAGTCAGTGGGAAAAAGGCGAGACAGAGCTGGGATGGGCCGCGCGTTGAGCACCAATTTTGTAACCCTTTTCCAATGTTGAAATTATTTCAGGGCGAAATAATGAACCAGCCAGGATGGCTTCAACAAAAGTGCACTTCACATAGCACTTTCAAAATAAGTGTCGGGGCGACACACACAATAACTTCTACACACGTAGTGAGCCGATCAAAGGGAAAAAGATGTCTGACGAGTCATGCCACACGTTCGGGCGCCAATTTTGTAACCGACGTTCTTATGCCATAACTGCTTTAACGCAAAACAATTGAAGAAACATCTCGGGGTAAATCACTATATTTTTAATGACATAAAACATCACAGTTACAAAGACAGAATTACAACAATTAACAGTAAAATTTAGAAGGAATTAAGTTTATCACAAGTAAACTTTAACATAGTCCAGGGTTGGACAGCAACAGGAGACCTTACTCTACGAAATCCCAACTCTCTCTGGCGAAAATACTAGATAGCAAAGCCACGCCCTGACCTTGAGGATTATAACCATCATGTGGCGCCATCTACAGTCTCGTTTTGAAATTAGTGTGTTACACATGTATTATTTTGAGAGATTTTGGCAATTCAGTAATATTAAATTCAATTTTTTTTTTCATTTTCTTGAAATCTTTTGTATCTAGTTAACGATATGTATTTGAAGTTCCGAGTAGTGAATTATAGCATAAGTTTCGTTACAAATTATCACAGCATAAAATCAAAGTAAATGTTATTTATCAGAAGTTAGCAAGAATTATAGCATAAATTTCGTTACAAATAATAATAGGCTGGAGTAAGGATATATAATTAATTAAATACTAGAAGAAACATGGTATATTAGAAGTTAGAATTAATCGTAGCATATGTATCGATACAAAGCATATGGTAATATGGAATCCAGGTTTATGTGACGGGTAATTAATATTATCCATTCTAAAATTCGAGAGTATGTCACTTTTCTTCTAGCTTATATATCTATTTATATAATGAGATGTTTTTCTTTATTTGTTAAACTATATATTATTTGCTTTATTATTTGTCATTTTATTTATTAATTAATTTTCTTTTATCAATAATCAATTTAATTATATATTTTTTTACAGAAGCTAAAATAATTAATGATTTGCTTTATTTTCTTCTTATAACAAAACGATGCTATAACATAGCACATTATTTTAAAAATAATAGAGTAGATTAATTTCATTAAAATTAAAATTACATAAGCATCAACACACTGTATTTTGTTAAAAGAACCTTACTTTATGTCCTACTTGTAAAATTTGCATAATTTCTATTCTAAATAATATATTACAAAATAATGAAGGATTGCTCATAATTCCTTTTATCAACATTAATACGCTTAAATAAACGATGTGTACTCTTGTTAACTTGTAATTATACATTGTCTTGTTTTAATAGCATGAATACTTTCACTTTCGGAAAAATAATCATATTTAATTACAAAACAAATTAAATATATGTACTTACATTGAAACACGTTCTGTTAAGTATTGTATGCTTGACGTAATCGAGCTCACTTTTTAGAACGATGATTCCTTGATCAGTCTTAACCCCCATGTACCCTGTCATGCATAAAATCCTTGGGCCTATCAAAAAGTGCGTTGGAAAGTTAGTGAGGCATCCATTAACATTTAAATTTCGAATTATGTAGTGAAAAACACAGCGTTTACTGTTTACTAATTTTTTTTCCAGTATCTGATTGATTTCTTCTATATCAAGGGATATAGATCTTCTTTGAGAGAAATAATGCTCCGATTAGGTTGAGGTGTTATTATTAAGGCATTCCCATCCTAATAGCATTCTGTTTTATTTCGATTCACTGCTGGCTTACATTGGAATACATACAAAGTATAAAAACAGTTACTGGTGTTGGGTGGTGCTTTTGTCCTTGTTTCAGTGAGGATTACTAAAACAAGAGTACATGTTCCACTTTAAAGAACTCTAATGTCGTCTGTTTATACATAGTCGCGGAATAAAAATAACAAAATAGGCTTTTGTGATGTGTTTATTTATCTTTTCTTCATGGTTCAATACAAGATTAAGGTTACTAAATGAGACTAAGGCTACAAAATATATTCTAAATTCACAATAGTAAGTTTGACAAAAGTTCAAGGTTGATGAAAGACATTGAAAACATTTTTTTTAAGTTTAATTACATGTCAAATATAGCCAGTATTCTAAAATATCAAAAATAAGATAGGTTCATATATATATTGCATTCGTTAATGGGAATTAAATAGCAATTCAGATTAGAAATATTTCAGAAAACTGCAATGCGAAAAATTAGATTCAAGAAGAATACAAATCGAAATGAATTTTTAATTCTCCAAAACTTTAACTATGAATAAACCACCTGTAAATTATTATCACTTAAGAAATTGGAGTAAATGCATCTCTCAATGTATAGGAACGCAAGCATGGATGCATGGGGATCAGAAGAAACGGATACATTGACGCAATAAGATCGTAAAAAAAAAGCATATAGAACATTTATTACGCATTACTGAACAGTACAACCAGCTGCAGATATAATATTTAATTCCAATTCACACTAATCATGCCGTATGGATTGCCTAACATGTTTGACCTATCAAGTTTCATGAACGCTAATGCCAAGCCTGTGTCATTGCAAATGATTGGAAATATATTCAAATCTTGTAAGCCCATGTGCTATGTCTCATATTTGTTGCTTTATTGTTTCCGCCCTATTTAAGCGTTATACACTTCAGTTGTTCTTGTTTCATCGTATGAATAAATATTGGTTGATTAATTAAAAAATCAATATCTTAATCGTCTAAAATACAGGAAGGAAATTTAATTATTAAGTAATATAAATTACAAAAACAATTATAATATTTTCAAAATGAAACAAATATGAAAAATAAAAATAAATTTAATACAAGGAAATTCAAATATTGATTTACTTACTTTCAATTTTAAGTAAACTAAATTCTTCTACTAAAGGCGCTATTCAGGTATTTATGTAAAGCAATTTTGCTTTTCAATTGAATTTTGAAATTATAACGATCCGTCTAAGTATTATTTGCATTGTCTAAAATAATTTATTTTATAATTTCATTGAATATGCAGCGACGCTCTTCAACGTTAAAAGGCCTTACTCAACCAGCCCGACGAGAAATCTTTTCGGCTTGATTGGTAGGCCCGTCGCCTTCGGATCCCTTGATCCAGGGTTCGATTCTACGCTGCCGTTTCGCGACCGCCACAAATAGACAGTTGGAATGAATAATTTATATATATACTCGAAAACTCGATTTTCCTCAAAAGCGTCATTTATTTAAATATGTATATATAATTAGAACTTTTATAGAGTTAAATTAATTTGAATAAACCAGAGGGTTTGTTTGAGGAATCTAAAAGCAGATGGACAAAAATGAGGTAATAGGACAACCTTTAAAATGAACAATTAAAGGTAAGGACAGTAAATAAAGAAATGGAAATTTCTCCCTTATTATTAAATGGAATGTTTTAGTTTATGTTGAAATTTGCGTAAACATATTTCAATATTTTTAGAATAATACTTGACATTTTGATTTTTCCGAATCATTTTTACACAAAATGTTCCTCATAGAAACTATTTACATAATATGTTCCTCATAGAAACAATTTACACTATATATTCCTCATGGAAACCATTTTCATAATATGTTCCTCATAGAGAAAATAAATTTCCTCTATTTACACATTTTCATGCTAATTGTTTTATAAACACATTCATTGGTGGTATATGAAACATTCAGCAGAAATATAATTATTTTTATCTGATACATAAGGTAATTGAAGTAGAAAAGTTCCAGAAAATCTACCTGAAATTTCAAGATATAGAAGACAAATTTAAAATACTATCCTTTAAAGCGTATTTTAGCTATTGATAAACAGTATATTAACAAACGTAACAGTATATATAAAAAACGTAACAGTATATATAAAAAACGAGAATTTGGAGTTAGAGAAATAGTACATCTACAAATGGCTAATGTTCTATTTCTCTAACTCCAAATCCTCATTTTTTTTTCTTGCCTTCAAATTATGGAAACAAAACTTTTCAATTATCATCAGCATAAAGTGAATTGAATTCCAATTCCAGAATTTAACATTTATTTCATGCTTTGCATATTTTTTTTTCTTCCCTCACTTTCTTGTATTTCAATTTTTTTTATTTCTGCGTTTTTTTCTCTCTATGTTGCCTTCAGGTTATGAGATTTAAATGTTTTCCTTTTTCCTTCCAATCATTTTCTGAGTTGAAAGAAAAAAAAAAATAAAAAATAAATAAGAAACGTATAAGAAAACGAAATGTGTTAAAATGAGAGTAAGCATTAAAACTTGTAGCTGTGTTCAGAAAAAGGAACATATGGAAAATATGAAAGCATACTTCAAAAATATAATTTCATTCTTCATATTGAAGACGATATTTTGAAGTATCTGAATAAAGTTTAAGAGACCATGAAAAAAAAAAGTTATCGAGCACAAGATTGCATTTTCTAGCATAGCATCAAGTATAAAAAGGTGAAGTGAAGGCAAGGAATTTCATCGAAAATTAACATGATGGAACGATGGAATTAGTTTTGATTTCTTTAATTTGTATAATATCTCTGTTTGCATGTTGCAAGTTACGTTTCATTTTCAATAAAAAGGTGTGCAGTGAAACGGTTTCAATTAAAAGGTGATGAGGTATTTAAGGATTGAAGAATGTTTGAACTCTTTCATGCCAATTTATTTTGCGTTCAATTTTCGTTGACTTGGGTATTACAAGTTTTTCTTTTCTTTTTAAATACAATTGTAGCTTTAAGAGTTTTGATTTATAAGAAAATATTTTGAGTAGTGAAAGTGGACTGTTCTAACAAGAATCGAGTATTGCAACATGACCAAAAATGTATTCGAAGAAAAGTATCTATGTCCATCCAAAGGACAATGAAAATAATCAACTGTTATAGAGGGAATGAAAGAAGTATATTTCGATTTATAAGAGTTCCAGGAATGAAGGTTTCAGGATCAAATAAATTTTAAACCCTAAACTAATTAATGGTGTGTTTCTTAAGCTAATTTAAATGTTTAGAAGAAGAGAGAAAAATATCTTCTTCATGCAGAAAATGATCATTTGTTTATTTGGCTATGATATTCTTTCCTCGTATTTAAATGACATTTCTTCGAAAGCTGCATTTTTCAATTCTCATTACAATAATGCTTCAAAAAGTTCATAATAAACCTATATGAATAGTTACAAATAGTTATAAATTTTCTTCGGGAATAATTCCGTTATTTATATTATCGACAAATTAAAATTATGTTATGGTACTACTCAGTATGTAAAACGCAACTACATTTACACTCATAATTTAGCATGATATCCAACATTACTCAAAAATATACTGATATTAGGTAATGCATAGATGATACGTTTGAGAACATTCATGACAAATTGATTGCGGAATTTAATCTCGATTTCATTAAAGACAAATCTATAAAAACACTAAAAAAATTCATAAATTCACAAATCATGATTTTCAAGAACAGGAATAAAAAGCGACTCTTTCTTCGTTCCCTTGAACGTTTATTTGAAACGTAATTTAGTGTTATTTCATTAATAAGATTTTAAAAAATAAATAAAAGATAATACCTATAAAAGGAAAAGAACATATACTCTTAATACCAAGAAAAGAATATACAAAGGATAATTTGTTGAAAGAAATCTTCAACAGTTCAAATTTTATTGATTGAAAGCGTAAGGTTGATTAACATAGTCTAGAAATGCTTTGCAATCGTTTTGGAGTACGAGTGAAATTACACACTCCTCTTGAGCTAGCTATTAAAAAAAAAGAATTACCTTTGAGGTTTATGATTAGAATTGAAACAAGAAAGATAATAAATAAAAATATTCTGAACGGATGTGCTGTATGTCAATTTTTAACGATAAATATAACATAACTGGCTCAAGACACCATTTTTGAAAGTTAATCAAGAAAATAAAAATTGTAGTTTGGATCCAGATATAGAGGCAGCATTTCAATTTCATTCAAATATGTTAATGAAGTGTCATGCCATTTATCTTCTTCATCACCTGACCATGTCATAAAGGAATGAATTGCATTACAAAAATAGAATGCTGTTTCTAATTTGAAAGTAATAAAGCATCAAATATCAATCAATGTATAATTCCCGTTATTTTAAAAGCTGAAACCGTATACTACTAAAATATAATTCTAAAAGAAAACGGGTTTCAATCAAAAAGTTAAAAGTTGGATTTTTATAATTGGAAGATTTGCAATTATAAATATTCATACAAAAAGAAATTCTCTATCAACAGGGTAAGAGTATCTTTTGAAAAAATAAATAAGTTTCCTTTGTAAGTTTTTTGCACTTTTTAGTTAATTTTATATTTAAAGTACAATTAATTAATAGATTTTTTTTTATTTTTATGAGAATTATTCTTGCTAGTTAGTTCTGTTTTATTATTTTCAATTTTAACTTTTCTTCTGCAATTTTTATTTATGCAAAACAATTATGCAATTACTACTAATTAATGTTTTTGCTTAACAAAAGGAAAGTTTTGTTTTTGGCATGCATTTAAGTTTGCAAAACAAAGAACTAAGAAAACATTTATCCTTTATATGATTTATTTGAAACAAGACATAATCACACTCTTAATATAGAAATCATTCAAAAAATTGGTTATAATGACTGGCAAGAGGAAAGGGATGTTGAACACGAGGAGAAAAGAAGAATAATTATTAATGCGAATGATTAAAATCACCAAAAATCTGGTGTTTCATAATTTGTTAAAGCGAATTTTTTTTTCTTGCTTAATAAGAAGTTCTTATTTTAAAACCAATGATTGAGTGAGAGAGAGAGATAATTAAAATTTTAAAAAAAGCAAAAGCACATTAATCCTCAATGTATAATGCATGCTTCTATGATATCTAAAATTTAAAAATAAATTAGTTACTAATTAATATTTACAAAGAGAAAAGCTTCTTTTTGGAACAAATATATATATATATATATTTAAGAACATAGAAATTTTAATAAGATATTAAGTAAACAGATTGATATTAAATAAAACATGCAATGCAGAAGAAAAGAAGATTCAAGTGTTTATGTAAATTAACATAACTTGAATATTATATATATGATAAAAAAAAGCGATATTGGTTTTGAAATTCCACTTTAATGATTTATTAAATTAAATATAATTATTTATATATTTAAAAATATTATGAGTGGAAAAATATATCTCGATATGTATAATTTACTTTAAAATTTATCACACGTATGATCTGACACTTAACCATTCCAGGCTAACTATTAATCTTGTGTTTTTACTTAGGCAGAGAAACCTTCCAGATATTATTTAATACCATTACACAACAACAAAATAATGTAATCTATGAGTACAAAACTGGACATTATTTAATTAGTTTGAAACGTGTTTGACACTATGCTTGCGTTAATTGTATTATATTTTACTATAATAATATCAATCTTTCATTGTTTAAATGCATTATTATTAATGATTCTCCAATAATCCCATAATTTCTTTAATTCAGTAGTTAAGTGTTCCAATACCTGCTGGATTACTTAGAGATTAATACATTTTCAAAAATTTCTGTGTTTGCAATTCTAAATCAATGACGATAACATATGAAACACTATTAAAATTTAATAATATTAAAATGCACAAGAGGATGTTTAATATATTATACACTGATTGTCATAAGAATTTGCTACCAAAATGAAAAAGTAGGATTGTTACGAAACTTCGAACGGAGGTACATGTCAAGAAGATATATAAATAATTAGAAATGCAGCGTGATTGCGGATTGCATAATGCCACCAGAGGGCGTTGAACTACTTTCCCTTTGGATTACATAACATGTAAGGATAGCTTGTGTGCTTGTATTTGATCTGCTGCGGAGGGACACTTTTTAATCACAGATGCTATTACGCCACCATCGGAATAAATATGAGCAGATGTCAGAGTTCGAGAGGGGAAGAATCATAAAGATGATTGAAACGGGGTAATCATTGATGTTAGTGGCTTGAAGCTAGCCACCTACGCCGTTCTGATTTTACTGTGAGGAGGATTTGGGATCAGTGAATAAGAGAACAGTCTGTTACACGGAGGAGTCCCAGGACAGTCTAATAGTCGAGAAGATACTCACAACATATGACATGCACGCATAGAGCCAACTATCTCATTGTTCACCATTCATACTCTCACAGCACCTTCACTACTGGCCTCTGTGTCAGTCCATACCACCGTAAGGCACCTGACATATCGCGATGTGTACTGTCCTCGAAACCCACTCACTGTCGCATCCGTTTGGACTGGTTTTACGATCGGACTTCAACCGAATGGAATCATGTCATCTTTAGCGACAAATACTGATTCAATTTGGGCAGTGATTACAATGGAGTAAGTGTGAGAAGGTCAATGGTGAACATCTCATTTCTTGCCTTTGCAGTATAGTGGCACACCGCTCCCACAACTGATGTGATAGTATGGTGTTATTTTCCATGCGACATATGGTCAGCCGTAATATTGATCTACTACACCATTACTTCCAGAAGTACGTTCGTGACAGCCTTCAGCCACTACCCAGGAGCCATTTTTCAACAAGAGAATGTTCGTCTCACACAGCAAGAGTTTCACAAGACTACCTTCGCTACATATCCACCTATACCTGGCGTATTTGATCCCCAGATTTGTCACTTATCGACTATACTTGGGAACATTTAGGACTTGAAGTTTTTCAGCTTACAAGTTTGTTCAAATTACAGGTGCGTTATAGCACCTGTGGAAAGAAATGTAGCAGGGCATCATCCGGGAATTTATGACTCAATATTCTACCATGCATTCATAGTAGAGCTGACGCAATAGGGAACTAAAGCTTCCATTCATTTGTAATTTTTCCTTCAAAAAATGATAATTTTGTTTTGATTTTGTAATCACTTACATGAACGTTGCTTTAACATATGAGAAACTTTTATTTATTTTGATAACTATTTCTTGGTGAGCCTATTTTTATGGCAATGAGTGTATATGTATATATATATTTTGCTTCTATTCGTAACTTCATATAAAGTGTATCACGTTGCTTGGTTTGATATATTACTAGATATAATGCCTTAATCGTTTGAAAATAAATACAAAATTTTTCCCTTTTAAATTAAAGTCACAAAATTATAACAAGTCACAAAATTATAGGAATTCTTATTTAGTTAAAACAATACAACATTTGTCTAATTATGGATTATTTGTATAAAAAGGCACAAGTAGCATCAAGTCAATACGAATTATAATTCAATTTTATTAAACTTCATTTGAATACATATGTCAAATTCTTCTACAAGTTTTCGTTATTGTACAGTATTTTATTCATTAGATAAAATTTATAACGTTTGATCCAAAAAAAATAATAATGGTATTTTTATTTGCATATTCTGCAGCGATATTGCAGAGTAAAATAATATGTATTGGACCATTTTCAGATAAACATAAATAAAAACAAATACTTTTAAAATAAATGCTGTAATAAAGAGGAGATCGAGCAATTGTTTCTAAAGAGCTGACACTTAGGCATATGAGCTACCGATATTTCTGCTGATAAGATGACAGATGATTCTTGAAAAAAGACATCCAATTTTCATAGTCGCCTTATAGGATAGTTATGAAAATAGATTCAAATTTATATAATTACATATTCAAAACATTATAAAGTAAAAAAAAAGCTAAGTACATGTTAGTAACTTATTTATTTAGAAATATTGGAATACTGACACGTTTTCGATAGGCCTTCATTTGTAAGAAAGATTTACACAATTAATAAACATTTCTTTCGCAGTAAATCTAAATTTTATTGATATTCAATTAAATTAATTATAATATATTTTCTCTCTTAGAGAGAAGAAATCGATATAAAGTCATAAATCCGAAATAGCACAAGTAAATATTTCACACTATCGAAGATAGAACTTCGAAATATACAACTATAGTCACAAATTCGCATTAGGCACATGAGTTCTAGATAAACTCCAGATTTTGTACAAACATTCGCATAGATAGGCTAGTACCTTTGTTCTAGAACCCTCGAGATTGTCAAGGACATCTAGTTTTATTGAAACATTTGACACCAAATTTGTCATCGAGATCATTCTTATGTATCCAACATTACTACCTGACGTATTCTCACTATGACCTTTTTTGTGATATTAATAGTTATACCGCAAATAAGACAACAAATTCTAATAATTCCTTAATACTTTATGTAGATTAGTGGTAAATATTTCGAAGGAATCCAATTCATTTGAAGAATCTTTCATTTTAAAATTTTATATGTGGCGAGTACACATTCATATCAAACTAAAATTTAACAAAAAAAAGTTGTTCTCTTTATTCAGAAGAGTTCCTTGTCAACCGTGCTTTCACCATACGACGCTGAACATTCTGACTGCGTGAGAGAAGAAAAAATAATGTCTACTCTTCGAAGAACATCATTTTGTCATTAAAATATAGCTTAATGTAAAATACAATACATGAAGAAAATGAGAAAAAATAATTAGGTTGTCTCACTACACCTACAAATATATGTGCTACTCACGTACGAATACAAGTACCTTTACATCAGAAAATATAAATTCATGCTTCTTTAAAGAATCTGAAAGAAAATTTATTTATTTTCAGGCCTTCCTCGAACACATTTTTTCCATAGATGCTATCATTTTATTTACTAATATGAATTACAACCAAATTGCGCTAGTTTATTAATGCAGAATAAAGCTATATGAACTGCTGAATCTACATGCCGCGTTGATCTCCAGTGGATTCTAAGCCATTGCAACATTTTTGAAAATGAATAGGTAGATAAACTAGCCAAGGAAGAATCTCTTATGACCCAACCAAATTCTTCTTTACCTCTGCGAAATATCAAAAAAAAAATCCACAGTAAAAAAATAAAAATAATAAAAATAATCCGCAGTAAAATATTAGATAACAGAATTTCTTTGTATGTTGATGCAGTTGTGGACAAGAGCTGAAAAACCCTGCTCAACAAAAATAACAAAATCCATAGTTCCAAACATAGGGCTATTGGAGTCGCCTGTTTTTGGATGAGAATTGGCGCGATTACCTACAAAAACATTTACGATGGATAGGAGTTAAGGGTTCTGCTTGTTTCCCTTTGTGCTATCAAGGTGATACGGATGGTGACCATCTCAAGAACTGCCTTGAAGATTTATAATTTTTGGCTGACTGACTACTCTTTTGAGGCTAATGAAGGACTTTACTCGTATTTTTATACCTATTCATCGTTATAATGTGCTGCTCATCGAATTGTGACAGACATGCTACAGACGCGCGTAGGTTAAAACAATTTTTTCCATTTATTTTTGCTAATATTAGGTGATGTGACAAATGTTTACAAATTTGTGCTCGACATTTTTTTTATTACGTAAGATTTATGCTGAATTAATGTTCCTAATTTCTTAAGTATTCAATATCAAATGAAACTAATTATTTTTTGATAATTTGGTGTAGTAGTCATTTTCAAAGCAAATAAGAATAATTTGGGAATAAATTTCAGAGTTTAAAACATAATTATTTATATAAAGTTTTTTCATAGCATTAATCACTTAATTTAAATATCCTTTTTAAATTTTAGATAAAATACGAAATTACCAATTCTAAAATCGAATTAAAAGTTTACTAAACTGAAATTGAAATAATTGGATAAAAGACATTCTAATTTTTTTTTTTTTGAAAAATTGGAAACAGAGAGGAAATAGTGAAGAGTTATGATACAGAATAACAGATAGAGCAAGAATATAATTATTATTGCATTAAAAATTTTAACGTAATTCAAAATGAATGATATTATAATATTTGATAAATTATATTTTATATGATACGAAAAAGATGTCGTTAGAATGATCTTTTTCCAAATATGTTAGAAAATATAGAATAAAAACGTACTGTATGAGAAAAATAAAAAATATTATTTTTATATATTTTTTTTCTTTCATTTAAGTATTTATTCGCTTCTATAATGATAAGTGAAATACTACGTGTTTTAATGAAAATACATTTTTAAATTATAACATTAAGAAATATGAAATTAAGATTAAATTTTCGTCCTTTTTAACTATGTTTATGTGATTCCAGCACAATAAAAGTGTTCTAAACTTATTTTGATGATTGATCAAAAGAAGAAGACGACTCTTGAACATGAAACATCTCTCCGAATTTCCTCATCACGCCAAAAGTAATAAATACGAATATTCCATACATATAATTTTAATACGTTGGCTTACTGAATATATATTAATATTGTGACGTAAAAACTCTAACTTCGTAAAATTGACGAAATCCCAAGGGCATTTTCAGTTAGAAATAACGTTAAGGCTTTCACAATACAAGATACGAAAGCGGAAACCGAAACACCGCAAATTTAAATGGGGTCTCTTTTCCCAGATGCCAAATGATAAGGCAGTGAAAGCTGTGTGAACTACCTAGGCATTAGGTGTTATTAAAACTTGCCCCATTAGTCGGGGTTAATGTTGCAGTAATATTTATGTGGAGTAATTTACCTTCCTTAAATCTTTACTCGCTTTCAAATTGGCGTGATGTGTTTGCTAAGTAGTTACCACCAGTGTTTCGAAAGGTTGAAACTGGGGAAAGAGATTAAGATATGGCGAATTCATTTTCTAGAATGTTCCTTGTTAAGAGATTGTGACCCTATCAACCTTTCCGTTCCTCAACCATCATTCATTCGCAAGGGCTTTCGTTGTGATTTTTGCCATTTCGTGAAACTGGGCAAGTCTTAATCTGATATAATAAGTTTGCTCTAAGCCAGATTAGTTGATGTTTATAAGCAGAGAAGGAAATATTATTAAAAGCACTTCGGACAACATTGATGGTACTTGAGTTTAAGATTTTTTTTTATAGAAGATTTGATAATAATGGATATGATGTGCTCTAAAAGAATGTTTGACACTTAAAAATAGTATCTGAATGCTTCTTTACGAAGTGTGCAATTATTCCCGAAATTGATTCCTCATTGACTAAGATCAGGTGTTTTGTTTGTTAAATTAAATCTCTGGAACTGAAAAATTAGAACAACAGTTCTGCAATAATTAGAATAAACAATTATTTAAATTAAAGAAGATCACTTTTCTAATTCTAGTATCATTGTAATAGATTTTTTATATATTCAATATAGTGAAATGAAATAATTTTAGAACAACTTTTATATATATAGTTTGTGTACTTTATATAGAAATTTAAACATTATGTCAGTATCATTTATTACATTAACCCATGAAACACCCATACGAAGTTAAAATTTATTCCTAATTTTTGATCTACAAGGCTAGATTACCGATTGAAAAAGTTTCGATTCTTTAGAACCTTATTTGAAATTGATGTTTTGTTTTTGAAGTTATTTAATGTTCAAAAGAAGTATAAAGTAATGGTGAAAATAGGATTCTAAAATTTATAACCAAAGTGTGAGATATTTTAACAGCTAAGCAATATGATACACTTCCATACGTAAAGTGAATATACATATAAGAAATAAAAGGGAATAACTATAAGGATTAATGAACAATAGTATGGAAGTTTAAATCATAAATAAAGGAAATAAAATTACAAAAGGAAACCATATTAATTAATTTCTTAGAAGATTAAAGAAACAATAAAATTGGAAGGAAACATAAAAATTATTTTTCATTATAATTATTTTAATATATTCCAAAAAGATAAAACAAGAGAAATACTATAACGATACAAAATAGTTAAATAAAAGTCAAATATACTGCAAAAGTTACAAAACTTATAAAATCAAAAAAATAAAACTTTACTTATGAAGTGGTAAAAACCAACGCTTGTTAAATTAAAAGTAAATGAAAGAAAAATCACAACGAAAGAGAAATGTATCATTTACAAATATTGAATCTAGCCTAAGACAAATTCAATACTGTTTAAACAATGTTTCACTCATACCAGACTTTCTGAAGCTGAAAGAAATAATATAAACTATAATAGTAATACCAAAAATTCTAAAGAATAAAATGAAAATAAAGACCAAAATATACACATAAAATATACACTTTGAAGAACATTGAAAATAACTCACCAATAGAGAAGAAAGCTACATTTGCAAAACTTTGCATAGCTGAATGATTTCCGATATAAAAATGATTCAAGTTTGGTATCAATGCATTTGGCCATGATTAGGAAGTGTATTCTATATAAACCGATGCATAGTTGAAGATTCATGAAAGTAACAATCACGCTCGACTATAGGAGGACTTTAGTAAGAGAATAATTCCAGGTAGACGTGTGTCAGAAGAAATTTCTCACAAATAATTGAGTTTGAGAGTGGCCTGATCAACAAAAAAAAATTTTATTCACGTCGAAGCGCCATGTTGCTCTCTAGGTAGTTTTTTCGGTATGCGCTGTCTGAAAATGTCGAGAGCAGTGAATACGAGATAGTATCCGAGTACGGAGAACCAGGTCTGGTGCGACAAAGAATATGATCGGACGAGTGGATTCACCGATCGTGCAGCCAGTGTTCATAGTGACTTGGTCTACGATAATGTCATGTGTAAGTTGGCTAATCGTTCCACAAACCATTTCCAGACCACTTGCGGAAGCGAATCTGCAATCCAAGAGCCATTTTTATGAACTGCCTTTAACACTGAAACAACTACGTCTCCGTTTAAAATGGTGTCAAGCCAGAGAAATGTGGAATACCACATAGTGGTAAAACGTAGAGCGTAGCAATTAATCAATATCAGTTTTGGAGAAAAATGATAACTACATACGGGTGTGAATTTTTTCTGGTGAACGGAACAATGCCACCCAAGCCGTCGCACGACACACCGTTCGCTTTGTAAATGTAATGGTCTGAGTGGCAATATCCTATGATATTTGGTCCACTCTAATTGCGGTTTCGTAGAATTCTAACTGACCAGCAATGTATATATGACATTCTTTAACCCAACGTGGGATATTTCTTAAATTATCTTCCAAATGCAATTATTCGGCAAGATAATGCTCTTCTACATGCACCTCGATTAGCTTAAGACACTCTATGTCGTGTTCAGACTCTTACATTACTGACACACTCACCGGACGTATCCCCTATATTGCAATTTGAGACCAGCTGAAACGCTAGATGTCATCATAACACATGCGTGGAATCATTTCAGAATTCCGTAAGTTCCATTTCCTAACATTTTTCCCTTCAGATACGCTTCAAATATCTTGGTAGATTTTTAATATTTGTAACTTACATTTATAGTTTACAAAGCACTGGTTTAATTTTAAACTTTTATTTATATACATGTTTAATATGTATGCATGAATGTCCTTCAATATTAATTTTTCGCAATTTAATAAATTTTTACATTATATTACGTCGTATGCTTTGAATTTTAGATAATGAAATTTTATAATTTCAATGCTTTTTTTTATATTATTTTAGAAAATATTTATTTCAATTTTGCAATATTTGCAGTTTACTAGTTTTATAATATTAATTTAAATACCTGTAATTTGTAATTTATTATGAATTTATATACAAGTGAATTATTTTGTCTACATAACAATATTTGTTATATAAATACATTTAATTATATAATAATTGCATATAATACTTCGTGTTCTTGCTTTATTGTACGAATTTTTGAAAAAAAGAAACGTCTTTTTTAACTTTGTAAATACGTTTGAAGCAAGTAGTGTGGATAAAATACAATATAATTCATTTTCAGCCAATTTCTTTCTATATAAATCAGCATATTTATTATTAATTATTTTTTTATAATCATTCTTAAAGTAGTATTTTTGACACAATTTCATGCCATAAAATAAATAATTCTCATAAAATCATCAAACCCCATATTAAAGTATGTAATATAACATAATATAAAGAATATTAAAAACCGAACTCTTAAGTTTCATAAATACTGAGAAAATGGAATTCGAACTTTAAAAATACATGTTTTGAGAAAATTACACTGAAAGATTTTGTTGACACTCGATTAAGATGGTAGAGTTAATAAAATATTACTTTGCGTGAAGGATTATCATTTTCTTCAGTCTTATAACAATTTTCAAGTCTCCTTTTAGTTTTTTTATTTATTTTTCTGGCATTTTTTTTTTGTAATCAGATAGTGTGATTCTTTTTATCTAATTTATCTATACTTTTACCGCAGGGATGACCTAGATGAATTACAACCTTGAATAAAGTACCTACAATACAGCAAGAAAAAGCAAAAAAACATTGAATTTCAAAGTTTCGATGTTAAGAAAAACGTATTTTGTTACACGAGTCCAGATGAATTGTTCACAGATTCATTAGGGCTATATATTTTCTCATGAAGGCATTTCCTTAGCAACTCTGCCTAAATACAGGCATGATGACTTCCATTAACGGAGATGCATAGAAGTATGTTTGGTGCATTCATACGTTTTTCCTTATGCTTGGGCACGATGAAACTCACACCAACTTTCAGATCTAACTGGGCAGAATCCATGATTAAATTTTCTTTATTCGACAGCATATAAAATCATCACCACTAACATATTGATGCATTTTTGAAGAATGAAAAAATTCTTCTTATGCCTAACACATAAAATATTTGGAAATTCAAAACGATATTGTCAGTTAACCTGTTTCCTCTCCCCAATCTGAAAGTTACCATCAGAAATCTCTTCACCAGAAAACTGTTTTTTAATCATCTAACTGACATCTCATTCTCATCTGAATGTGCGGATATCTTTGTCACCACAAGTTTAAAATGATACTACATTTTTGAAAGATTTCGTAACTTCATCTCCGAGGTATTTGGCATATCGAGCATAATAAAATTTATGTGATGTGTTGAAAATTTCTTTAATACTAGTAAATGCAATTAGCAGAACCTGCGTATAAGTTAATTGACTGACTTCTAAGAGAACGTTTACAACATTTAGACAAAATTCATACGTCTACTTCTTTTCCCGTGTCAACACTTGTTGCTGAGACCACACCATTATGAGACAGATGAGAACGTTTTAGTTAAATGTCATAAAAGGTGACACACAAATATCTGCAGTTAATTTTGAAAGATATGCATTCTTCAACTACAACATTCATTTTCTCAAAGTATACTTGTTCAGATGTTGAAATCAATAATTTGATATATTGTGAAAATTTTGTGCATGGAGTTGGCAAATTTATTACCCATCACAGAATTATAACAGCTGTTTGACCTTTTCCAGTACTGCGAAAGGCATGCAAAAATCTCAAATTCAAATATATTTACTTTGATTAAGTATTCTATTATGTAACTGTGTTGAAAAATTCAAAGGAATTTTTACAAACTTTACAATAGAACTGTAAATCTGATGCAAGGCCTATTCTCCTTTTAACTCTCAAAGATGTGCACCCGTAACAGCTTTTGTAATCAGCAAATTTATCCAGAACGTACATTATTGATATGATTTCATATCCATAATCAGTATTTTTTAAAATTCATTACACTCAAGGAAAAAATCATTTAATTTGGCGCATTTTCCACATTATCATTCGATTGAATAATAGTTTCAGTATTACTGATGGATAACTTTTTTTTAAAAAAAAATCTAAGTGATTTTTAAGAATATTATCACTTTGTAGAATTCCATATAGGTTAATTAACTCTCTTATATCAGTAAAATACTACTTGATGAAATAATTTTAATATAATATAAGAGTTTAGAAAACACAATACGCACGACACACAAAGAACGAGTATTTAAAAATCACCCAAAGAATAATATAAAATAGTAAATCTATAAAAAAAAATATATGTAATTACTTCCATTTAAATTTACTGTTAACAATTATTCAATCATAAAAATAAGAACAATTAAACAGACATTATTATACTAGTAGACTATTAAAAGAGGTGCCACTCTGTGATTGAGACCTGTTTATGTTCGTCAAGTCTTTAAATGGTCAACAAATGGTAAATGTGCTGCATGAACGAAAGAAAAATTCCAATACTTCTGAATTTTTTATAAACGAGTTTGGTACATCGCTGTGCAAATATAAAGTTTTAAGCATTATAATGATATCAAAAATAAAAATAGAATAACACATAGAATTATTTTAATATTTTGTGCCCGGTCATCATGTATAATAATTGTGTTATTTATATATAATTCCTTATTCTGTATATGTAAATTATCGTTACCAATAATTTTTAATCTAATCAAAAGCAGCCCCTCTTTCATTTGGACAATTGCATAGCAATAACAATTTAATTCTTACATATACGTATGATAATCTTTTGCAATTTGTTAAAGCTAATCGGTTAAGGTATTTACGGTACGTAAACCTAAAGAAAATTATTTTCGGAAAATATATATATTGAAATATATAATTTTTGAAAATTTTTAAGAGCACTTCATGAAAAATTCTAAATTTATCCTGAAATATGATTTAAATGTACATGCGTACACCTGATTAACCTACTGCACGTAAAACGTTAAAAATTACTTTCTCAAAATATGCATTTTTATGATTTCTGAAAAGTTTTCTTAAAAACTATTTAAGATAACCTTATGAAACTCTACAGTTATATTATTATATCACTTTGCATTATATGTATACTGTTTCGATTATATTTTAATGTCTTTTCTAGGGTAAGTACTTAATAAAGTTCAAAAAAATTTCAACACTAATATTAAATAAGTTTTAAAAAATAAAATATCCATTAAATGCAAAGTGTTTTCAGTTCAATTAAATTTCTAAAGAATTCTTTGTATCATGAGACAAAATTATATATTAAGCAAAAATGCTTTTAGGATAGTATGCGCAATTTAATGCGCACTATTAAATATGTGAACACGAAATGTTATCCTTATGCGATATCTTATACAGAATTATTTTTTCTTGTACAGTCCAAATTAGTTGACCAAAATACAAATTATATTTCTTCCAAAATTAGAAAAAAATATTATTTTATTAAAGTTAGTAAATATATATATCCTAGGATTATTGCATTTTAAATCTGCAGATGGTTCACGAACAAATGTATTAACAAAAGTGTCACAATTTTATTTTATTAGATCGATAAATCACTTATTTTGCAAGAGCAAATAAACAATAGTTGGGGGCTTCGTAATTCTGATATAGGAACAAATATATATATTTGTGATACTTACTAAAGATTTAAAATTCGAAATTTCAAAAAAAAAAAAAAAAAAAACCAAATCTGATACCAGGGTGTAAATTTTTTCTTCTTCAGAATACCATTTTTGGTAATTTTCTTGCTCCAACTATTGTTCTTTCTATTACTCATAGTTCCCGCTTACGAAAACGTTTATTTTACAAGGCGTGTGCTTAAAGAGTTTTGCCAGGATTTTCTGACTGACATTAAATATTAATGAAGTGAAAAATTATGATGACGAAAAGTAATACTGTTATTTAAAAAGTGTAGCACTTGTATTGGAATAAATTCTATATATTTTTGAACTTTTTCATGTTTTTCCCCTTTTTACTTATTAAAAAACAGAAACTGTGTAATGGAATTTTATTACAATTGGTTAATCATTAAAAACATAATTTTCTGAAAGGCACAGTTACTCTAAAATGCCACATTAAAAGGTGTGATATTATACATATTATTTTTTGATAAAAATTTTAATTTGAAAGGATCAGTTAACTAAATTATTTCAGAATATTTTACATTTTTTTTAAAACTTAGGTCAAGTGGGAAAATGAAGGAAAGATTCTCTTTAAAATTGTGGATTTTAAATAATTGTATTCAAATTGATATTGACAAAGAATTGGACTGAGTAGTACTTTGGAATGAGTAGTTTTTTACATCAATCATCGTAAAAACAAATACAGTTCACTCAAAATTGAGAATGTAGGCAATTTATATTAACTATAATCTACTATGTATTTATAGATAGTTAGAACAAGAACATAAGAAGAAAAAATTCAGAATTTATACGAAAGTTAAAATTATGGAAAACATTGCAAATAAAATTCAGCCAGTGGAATGAGATGGAAGAAGTGGCTCAGCACAATACTAAAACCTCCATTCATTTAGAAAATTTCCTACATTAAATCATCACTTTGCTTTGATTTCGTAATCACTTACTTACATCAACACTGTACTTATGTATGTAAAATTTCGTTTAATTGAGACAACTATTTCCTTATAAGAATATTTTTGTGGGAATGAGTATATATATATATATATATATATATATATAAGTCCTAATTTCAAATTAAGTGTTAAAAAACAAAAATGCATGTTTTGGAATAAAAAGTGCTCTTAATAATTATAGTGACTTATGATCAAACCACAAAAGGTACTATTTTTTTACAGCAAAATTAATTTTAATTAAAGTGTTTGATTACACTTAAAAATTTGAAATATTTTCTTTTATGTGTATTTATTTATCCATTCTTTAATAAATAATCATGTATCTTAGAAATTAATCGTATTCTGAAATACAATGAAATACCATTAAAACTATAGCAAATATAAGTCTGACTCTTGAAAGAATATTTAATATATTTTAAATTAAAAATGTATATTAATGTAGCATCTAATCAAAATAATAATAAACGTATAGCTCCCTAAATGTAAAGAGTGAAATGAATATCAATAACAAAAACACATAAATTATAAAGATGTAGAAGTAATTAGTGCACGAATATTATAAAGCTGAAACTGTATATTATTAAAATTGCAATGAAATTATAACATTGTGGTAAGACAATAAAAACAATAAACCAGAGACCTGAAAACTTTAATGAAATGCACTAAGTTTTACTTGAAAAATTCAAATTATAAAATTACAAAAAAAAAAACATAAAAACAATTATAGGAAAAAAAAATACTGCAGTTTTTACATTACAAACAGTTTTATAGTACCAAAGCAAATTACCCTGGAGATATTTATTTTATCAATGCTGCGATCAAACATTTCAAAAAAGAAATGTTTATTTTCATTTATTTTGTAAGATATTTTTAAAAAGTGTAAGTAGATGGAGTTAAGAAGAGAAAAGATATAAGAGATAAAAAATGATCCTTGAAAGGAATTTTCAATAATTATCAACACCGCATTAGATTTTCAAATTTCTTTTTCTCCAATCGTTTCAGTTAAATGTTTTCGCTGTTTCCAACACATAACAAACACAGCTTCTATTTCCTTCTTCTTTCTATTTTCTTTTCTTTCCTGTTTCGATCTGAAAAAATCAACTTCTCAAATATCATCAGCATTAAGTGCACAGGATTCAATTTCAAAATTTAATATTCATATCTTGTTTTGCTTATTTTTTTCACACGATATCATACATTTCCATCCCTTCATTTTTTTTCAATTTATGTTACCTCGCGGTTATGGCACTTAACTTATCCATTTTTTCCTATAATAATTTTCTGAGATTAAAGAAAAACTGGAAAGAAGAAACGAAAAATCCAAAGCAATTGTGTTGGGTGAAAATAACACGTGATTTGTAGTTGTTTTTAGAAAAAAAAATGCATTTATTTCAAAATTCAATTTCTTTCTTCAACTTCGAGACAATTCTTTTGAATCGTTAAGCAAAGTGGGAGAAATTCGAGGGAAAAAATGAGCCTCACATAATTGCAACTTCCTGAATGCTATGAAGTTAAAGGAAGATAGATGAAAAAAAGAGAATCCCATCTAATATTTAGATAATCGAACATGAAAACGTAAAATAATAAATTCTATCAGATCATAAATGTAAAAAATTCTGTTGTTTTCTTTAACTAGATGAATGGCTATGCTTATATATTCAGAAAAAAACAAAAACATTATTCTATCTTCTGATTTCAAAGAATAGCAATAATGATCCTTTATTAATGATTCTCTTTAAAATAAGAATCTCTGTCTTAACTGTTTAATGTCGCGATATTCAAACAGTCATCCTAAAATAGAACAACAATGCAAATAGTTTCACGAACACAAGGAATTCTTCTGGAAAGTGAAACACGATGGTTCAAAGATACGAAGTATTGCCCTTTTCAGAGAATACGGAATATTCATGGAATTTTGGTAACGTGTTAATAGTCACTCCATTGCTTTGAGAAAAATTAAATGTGTTAGAGGATTCGAGTTTTTTCAGTGCTCTAATACAAAATGTTTTTGCATTATTTAAATATCTCTTTTAAATCAATGTTTGATTATGATCAACTTGAAATCCTTGATGAGTGTGGAAAATAATGGTGACAAAATTTTCTAAACGAAGAAAAAAAAATGATGCATAAGGAAATAAACAATATTGAATATTTCTTTTCATTTTTTTCAGATGAAATAAGAAAGATGTAAATGAATTACAGTGTTATACCATATAAAAAATTTTAAATTCTGGTACAAAATCAATAATTTTGCAATTTTATTTCATACATTATATTCTAAAGGTACAAAACTTTAGTTATTATTATTGCAATAAATCTTAATAAATTATGAGGAAAATACACAAAGGTGTAGTATTTATTCTCAGTAAAAAAGAAATAAAGCTTAGAAATTAGAAATGACTATAAGTATTAGCTAATTTCATAAAAATATAACTTATTTTCATTTAAATAAATAATGCACTTTAAATGTTTGAGAAATTTTAACATGGAAGAAAATATGATTTAAATACATAGTTTGCAATATGGCTTTTCCTTTCATTCCTGATTTATGAAGTCTCTATAATGATAAAAAAATATATTACTTTAATTGAAAATATCAAACAAAATACAATAATTTAGAAGTTAATTCTATTTTAATATTAATACATGTATAATTAATATAAATATATTTAATATAAATATATATTTATAACAATATTTAGATTGTTGGAGTTAAAATTGTAAAATATTGCAAACTTAAATTGTATTACACATGTAAAATGAAAACGCTGATTTAAAAAAGCAGAAAGAATATATGAAGCTAGCTTTCATTCTTTCTTATTTGTTATTTAGAAATAACTAATATTGTTATAAGCATATGCATAAATATATTTAACAATTTCTTTTGGCGTAAAATTTATCATGTTTCAATGCTCTTAAAATTAAATGCATGTGTAAGCATATATTGTCAATCCTACCCTAAATGCCTTTTACTACAAGTTTTATTTTAAAACATAATAAATAAATATTTCTATAAAATGAAGAGGAAGACAAATGACATCTACTTTAAGTTAATCGAAATCTCTTCAATGCTGAATATATTGTCTTTTTCTCTTTTATATAGCATAGAGTTTGTAATCTAGTCTAATGTTATAGTAATGATCAATAATATTATCAGCGTACTTGATCTCAAATGAGTGAACTTGCAATATTTAGAGATACTGTAAAAGTATTTCATACATATTTTTATCATTAAAATAATTAATAATTTCTTTAAAAATTATAAAAGTAAAACGTAACTCATCATTCAAAAAGTATTAAATTACTTATTTTGTTATTTTACTTTTTAAGCAAATAACAAAATTAAAATGCCATATATTACACTTACTATCGTAAAAATTATCACACAAAAATTTTCATATACATCTTACAGAGAATTTTTTATCCCACTCACAATACGGAACATTTACGAAAATACATATAAGCTTTCCCCTTTAAATGTTTTAAGTAATATATGTAATTGTAATTACAGCTCCCATTTCGAGGACTTTTAGAAATAAAAAGAAATAAATTTACATTTGAAAATATTTCTAAAACTCATTTTTCTTCCATTTTTGATATATATATATATATATACATACACTGATGTTCCAAATTAAGAGAATTTTCCAATTTGGTCAATTACCACTCGAACTAATCACCAGATTTTAATGAAATTTATTTTGTACATAGGTTTGACGTAATACAAAAAATAACCATTCAACGGTTATAATACACTCACATGATCGTGCGTAATACTCATCGGAGTCACAAGTTAAGAAACAGTAGTGGCAGAATAGAACCAAAAAAATTGGTTAATTTTCGGATGGTCCCGCCTTACAAATAAACAGGCCTCGCACCGTAAATTTATGTTGGAAATAAGGAAGTTTATCAGTTCTTGTGGCTATTGGTCCCATTGATTCAGCAACGTGGTTCCCAGGTCATGGATGATTCTCTGAGGAGTAACCCAATTTGATATTACCCTCCCTAGAGTGCCCTAGGCATGATTTATAAGATTGCAGTCTGAAGATCTGGATAGTTAATCCATCCGGCAAATATCCTCACGTTTCAGAGATTCGTCAACCAAATGAACTATATCACGTTATCAACCATTAAAAGGATATCAGAACCATCTTCTCCCTGAAAAAGCAAACATAGTGCTCTAAGGCCTAATCCCTATACCTTTCAGCAATCAAAGTGCAGCTTTCTAAGACATGGATTGAATTTGGTCTCCAACATGATGCCTGCCCTGATCATCAACCCTCAGTTGTCGTAATAGTCGAATTCTCGGACATTGGAAGCCAGGTATCTGGTCTCTGGTTCTCTCCATATGAAAGTACGACAAGAATTACTGGTTAGGCTGAATCGAGACACATCAGTAATCCAAACTCTATGATCTGTGCATCCTTTTAATTGAACTCTCTTCTTCGCAAAACTGAGTAAGAGGCTAAAATTAAGTCTTCTTGCAAACAGCCTTCTCTGAAAATAATCACCCTTGAAACTCAAGTTCTTATAGTCATATACACCTCATGAGAAACCTGAGTAGCTGTAGCATCCCTGTTACATCTCGCTATAATGGACAAATTATGATTTTGTCTTTCCATCGTGGATCTTGGTTGATCTTGCCCAGGTTTTCTCTATAAAAAACCCAGTATCCTGAAACTGTTTCCAAAAGTTGGACAAGACACTAAGCGTTACATAGAATTCTTTGCAAATCTGGATTTCAGACTGGCCTGCTTCTATTCTACCCACAATTGTACAACTCATTATATCATCTAAGAGTTTATGGTTACTCATTTTTACTATTTGAATTTAAATTCAAGTGATTGCTGCAAAAAGAAAAACACCATGAAATTCGGCGAAATGTGAGAGGGAAAAAAATTCGAATTTTCGCACAAGTTCTTATAAATCCTGTTTTTCGACTAGTTTCGCCCACATTCCACTCATGTAAACGCTTACGTATTCCACGTAGATGATTTGCATTTTTGTTTCACAGAAGTATTTTTACATTTCGTTTAGTTATTTTCATGGAATTTGACAAAATAGGCAAATCCTATTAATTTTGAACACCTATATTTATATATATACATAATTATACATAGATATGCATAGATATGCATATATATATATGTATAGCTATGAGCGAAAAGCGCTGAGCTCGCCTTTTCTTAAATTTATAGGTAACGATTTTTCCAGATCACGGTATTCCAGGAACTCAGAGCTTTGATGACGTCTGTCAATGCAGAAAATATTATATATGACATATTTACGACTATTGTTTTCATGCGAAGATTTACCACTTGATTCATATTGTTTTATGAGAACATGACAGTATAAATTCAACTATAGTTTGGAATTATATTAGCAAATAGGAATGATTTTTTTTATTAAGATAATAGAAAGGGAAAAATTACAAATATAACTTACTATGTGTGGTATCATTAGACACTCACACACATATATATATATATATATATATATATAAGAAACATTATCAACTCACTTTTGTGATGAGTAACAATTTTACAGCAATGAAATACAGTATACGAATTGAAATGTTATTTAAAATTGAGGAAAAATTGCAAAATATATGGATTTGCTTTCTTTCTTTTAAATTATATACAAGTTTCCTTATCATTACCTCATAAATGTATAAAATGCAAAGGATTCAAATGTTATGTGTAAAAATATATTTTGTTTAAATAATCTTTTATATTTCCCCCATTTATCCATTTTTTAAACGTATGACTTACAATTCTTACTTTTTTGTATTGAAAAAGTTTTAGTAGAACTCAATCCACAAGTGAAATTCAGAAAAACAAAATTTATATGAAAATATTTCGATGCATAAATTATTTGAACTGACAACAGCAGTCACGAAAAAGATACATCAATCAAATTTCTAGTTCAAATGACAGTAAACAGAAAAAGTGCCTGCGTATTAGAAGAAAACATGATTTTTTTTCTGCTCCAAAAATCA
Source organism: Nephila pilipes (assembly GCA_019974015.1). NCBI lineage: Eukaryota > Metazoa > Arthropoda > Arachnida > Araneae > Nephilidae > Nephila > Nephila pilipes. Next base: position 166,158 of record BMAW01022348.1, read on the forward strand.
GAAGCTTGAAATTTTTTTGACAGTAACTTAAATAGAAAATACTGTTTTGAAAACTGAATATTTGAAAGCAACAATCAAAGAAAAAAAAATACTTCTTCGAAGTTTTTTTTTTTATTTTTTCCTATAAATCGTTACTGAGAAGATGAAAAATGAAATAACACATATTGGTTATTAATGTTCATAATTCTAAAAGTTTTTCCAGCTTAAATTAAAAAGGATATATATACACGAGGGCTATTCAGAATGTAAGAAACGTTTTGGAATTATAAAGAAACTAAGTACAAGAAAAAAAATTATTATATACATCAGAAAGAACGACTAAAATTCTACTTTTCTACATATTCACCAAACAAATTGAGGCATTTATCATAGCGGTGGACAAGCTTTGAAATTCCTTCGACGTAGAATTCTGCCACCTGCAATCTCAGCCACTCAGTGACGCGCACCCACAGCTCCTTGTCTTCGTCAAAACGCTGTGTTGCTAGCCAGTTCTTCATTCTTGGAAACAAATGAAAATCCCCATAAAATCACTAGATTCTTAGAAACAAATGAAGATTGGGACTATATGGCGGATGAAGGAAAAGCTCCCATTTGAATGAATTAAGGAGTTCTTGAGTGCGGTTTGCCATGTGAGGTCGGGCATTGTTGGGCAAAAACAAAATTTTGGACGTCATAAATCCTCTGCGTTTGTTTTGGACTTCTCTCCTAAGGTTGCGCAAAGTTTGACAGTACCGCTCAGAGTTTAATGTGGCACCACGTTCAAGAAAATCAATCAGAAGCACACCTTACTATCTCAAAACACAGTCGCCATAATCTTCTTTGGTGACAAGGTTCGCAAACATTTTGTTGGGCTTTTGGGGGAATTTGTGTGCCCCCACTGCATAATCTGTAATTTTGTCTCGCAATTCATGTGTCTCACAAAGCGTCTCGTCACCAGTTACGATTCGATCCAGTAATGAATCACCATGTCTGTCATAGGCCTCCAGAAATGTCAAAGCTGCCCCCATTCGCTGACATTTATGGTGGTCTTTAAGCAATTTCGGCACCCAACTTGTACAAAATTTGCGGTAGCCTAGCATTTGTGTGACAATTTCAAACAACAAAGTCCGTGAAACTTGTAGAAAACTAAGAGAAAGCTACGTTATTGTGAAACGGTGGTTTTCACGAAACTTTTCATAAACTTTAGCAACCAGTTCGTCGATCATAATGCTAGGGCGTCCACTCTTCTCTTCATCGTGAACGATAGTTCGGCCATTTTTAAACTGAATGCACCATTTCCAGATTGAACTTTCATTCATTACGTTGTTTCCGTACACTTCACACACTTGCCGATAAATTTGCATAGGTTTTAGGTTTTTTGCCAACAAAAACCGTGTCACAGACCGCACCTCACAATTGACGGGATTTTCAATTGCAGCGCACATTTTAAATTTGAATATCGAAAATACGGGCAGTGTGAAAATGATGGCTGGACGCCTACTGAGATGCCGAACACGCAGACCCCAAAATATACGTAATCGGTGTGAGTCTAGCGATGTCAGACCGAAACGTTCCTTACTTTCAGAATAGCCCTCAGTATATATATATATATATATATAATGCTTTTAATACTTTTTTGCTTTATAATTTACATTAATTCATTGTAGGAAATACCTGTTTTTACTTATGTTTTAAATTGTAATATGAAATATAAATATTTAAAATGTATTAAGGAATCTTTATGAAATGAATACGAATAAAATTACATAAAAATATTTTTTTTGAAGATTAATTAAAATGAACAATTGTAGTTCCACATTAGCTTGTTATTCTTTTAAATAAAAATATTAATAAATAATAAAATTTCATAGCAAATTTTAAAAAAAAAGATTGTTAAATTTAGAATCCTATTATTTTGGTAAATCCTATTATTCTGTTAATATCTTATTTCGAACATTCTTTCCTAAGTTAATTTTTGCGATATTTCATATAATATGTAAGATCTAATGAGAGTTTCATACGTTTTCTAGAAGATGATTAAATGTGGCATTTTCATTAATATTTGCATACCGTGTATTTAAATGCAAAAAATGAAAACCTTTTGACCTTTTTTTCTAAGAAAATTTACAGAGCTCGGTTTATTTACGAATCTGCTGTTTCGGAAATGTAGACATTTTTCGTCATATACCAGCAAACGATAAATTTTCATCTATAGAATATTATATATATTTCTGAATGAAGCAAATATTTTTTTTGCATGCTAAGATTTATTTATTTTTGGAAATCGATATATTTCTGATTTCTTAAGTAGCCATTATTTTAAAAATTCTGAAGTTAACGAATTTTGCTCTTGGTTAGCAGAAAAAGTACATTGAAATTAATAATAGAACATCAAAGCTATTGATAGATTAAAAATAACGCATAAAAATGGCAATATAAGAGAAATGTCACTTTAATTTTCATATTTAAAATAACGGATGAACAATAAATTAATTTCTTTGAACTTAAATCTGTATGCAAACAGTAAAAATATCATATAAATATTTTTATGTCATTGTCAAAAACTGATAATACGAATCATTCATCAAATTTGCATTCACTCATTGGTATCACTCGATGTATATCATCATACTAAAACTTATGTTTCATAAAAGTACAGTTTTACTTTATTCGACTCATAAACAGTGATAGAAGTTTATTCAGAAATTTATGGTACCCTTATAATAATTAAGATATAAACACAAATTATTGGAAAATATTATAGAAATTCAAAAACATATCTTTTGAAATATATAGAAGAAAATGATATTAACTCACAACTCATCAGAAGATAAAGAATAAATGTATTTTAATAACAAAATAAGTATATTAGGAATTCAAAGCAGTCACTATACAAAGAGTTCTTCTTTTTATTCAAAAAATAAGAAATACATCAATGCCAATACAAATTTTTAAGTAAATGAAAGATAAATAATCTTGAATAATTTACTATATATTATTAAATCAGGTATGATTATCAAAGGTTTTGTAAAAGCTTATATATGCAATAAGTAAATTATAATAATATATTTGGGCATTTAACAAAAATTTTCAATCGTTTCTATAATTATCTTATAAAAAATATTTATATTCAGAAGAAATGTGGTTATTATTTCCAATTAATTCAAAAAAAAAATTTAAAAACTCAACAATAATATAAATAAATTGAAATGAATAAACAAAATATATAACTTAATGAAGAGAGAGAGTAGCAATATTGATGGATAAACAATTGAAACTTTTATGCACATTATCATGAAAATGCACTTATAAATTAACAAAAATTTGAAAATGAATAGTTATTTTCCATAATGAAAGGTAAATAAATAAATTTGTAGAAAAAAGTAAATTATGATTTTTTAACTATATTTTTTTTCTAATGTTACCTTTTTTATTTACTTTATACTTCTCTTGCACTTGATATTTTCTTACATGAGAGTCAAAAATACTACTTAGACCATTTTTCTTCAAATTGTATCTATAATTTGAAATTGAATATAAATAAGTTATACAGTTCTTATTTAACTCTTTTATGCTAACTAGTTATTATATTTTGTTAAAAGTATTGCCTATTTCATTCCAAGTTTATTACATTGAAGAACCATTTCTAAGCTTCTTGGAGAATCGGTTATTGAATCTAAGACAAGGAATAATTTGTTCCATTAATAGATGTAGCCTTTGGTGAAGATATCACACTCTGACATTCAAATTAAATTCCTGTCACATTTATGTAAAGGATGCGGAATTACGCTTTTGAGACGGCAATCAACCGTATTCTAGTACAAATTGCCGATACTGTTCTCTCTGGTTAGCAACCGTAACACTTATCCCTTTATAGAGAAATCTTACTATGGATTTCGTATTGGTAGAAAACATACTATACAATTCATATGGTGATGTGCATTACATTTTGGTAATGAGAGACTTGTTTCTAATGATTATATGAACAGTTAAGTAAGTTAAAGAAGATGATGTCCTTTGTTATAATTGAAATTTTAATATATAATTATGCCAGCTCTACATAGATAAATCTGGTGTAATATAGATTTTGGAACTGAAGAAATGCTCTAAAATTCTTATAATTTCTTTTTTCTTTTAATTATAAATTTCTAAATCAAATACATAGTTTAATTAATTTAGCATTTCTTGAAATATATTATTACTTTTTAAATTTACAGTACCCCTAAAATCCAGTTCTTCACCAACCCAGCCCAACCCGGTTCTGCCAATAATCTAGTATCTTATACAATTAGGTAAGCTTTATATACATTAATTTATGTCTCTTGAATCAATGAAATAACATACGTTTTCAATAAAAAAAAAAAAGGTACAATGTTCGTAGGCTTAGTAATTCCGCATATTTTTCAATTTACTTGCGTGTTCTATGCAACCGCTTACACAATGTTAACAGTTTTTGCTATATATACGTATTTATATAAATAAATATTGCAAATTTTCCGTAATACGGAGATGATGTGATCTAATTTCCTTCAGATTATAGAGATAATACAAAAAAATTAGTTTAAAAAATAAACATATATTTATTTAATGAAAGATGCATAAAACTTATTATTTTTAGTCTACATATCAAACAATTGGAAAATTTCTAATAATAAATTTGGAACAAAATCAGAAAAATTCCAAAGTTGTATGAAAAATTATTGACCAAAATATTAAAAATAATATATACAGAATTAAATTATTAAGAAAATAATTATTCATGTTTACTCATTTGGGTGTTAGGTTTTTACATGATACTGAATAGGCTAAGCATCTATAAAAAGTTCAGTTTTATAATGTATATCACTTTCAAGAAATAAGAAAAAAGCATTTAAATTTATATATATATATATATATATATATATATATAAATGATTAAATTTTTTTGTAGTGAATATATTAGATATATTTAACTAAAATTTCTCATTATAACAATATTAATATGTGAGGATACTTTAAATTCTATCTGAAATTACTTTCAAACAGTTTCCGAAAAAGAAATTGCAAAATAGCTTCAGAAAAAGATTCCAAATGATCAGAAAGACATTCTAATATATTAATACCTCTGTCAACATATGGAAACATTTTACTTTCAAAACACAGGATTTTAAGAATAAATTTGAATCATCCTCAAGACCCTAAACAACATTCGATAATACATCATAGCCATGTCATCAGTCCAAGTACTTTGCATTATTAGAATCCGACCTGTTAGACAGCGTTAATGTTGCATTAATATATATGTGGAGTAATTTGCCTTGCTTAATACTTTACTAGCTTTCAAAATGGTGTGATGTGTTTGCAAATTAGTTAGCACCAGTGTTTCAAATGGCTGTAATTGCGAGAGAGGATTAAAATATTGCGAATTCATTTTCTAGAATGTTCCTTGTTCAAAGATTGCGAATTTTGTAACTCTTCCACTAATACTTCCATGATAGTTGGAAGGTGTCCTTCCGAAATCAGTCGTCGAGTGTGGAGTAATTTTGGAACATTATGCGAGTTTTGTCTGTAAATGATTTGATTTTATTATATTAGGGTAAAATGAGAACTTTCTGAGTTGTGTAATGGAAATATTGTCTTAAGAATCCAGCATAGAACAGAAAGTACCTATAGGTCAGCCATTATGATTTTATTCTTTAAAAGTAGTTAGAAACGAGCAATCATTATGTTCAATACATAAGTAATGCATTTATTACAAAGTTTAATTCAATGTAATTTTTTTCCGTGTGTGAAACTATAGAAATCAATAACATTAGATTCTATATATATATATATGTATATATATATATATGTGTGTATATATATATATGTGTGTGTGTGTGTATGTATATATATATATGTTAACTACAACGAAATTATTTACTTCCTGGGTAGATAAAATAGTTTTTTTATGGTTCCATAAACTAATAGAACTCATAGATAAATTCTCTCAAATTTAAGAAGTTAACCTCAAATTAGTTATTTTAAACTAGTGACACTACTGCAAACTATATGGAAAAAGTAACTAACGCAAATGTTTAGATAGGATATCATATTGTAAGAGGTATCGCATCTTTCATTTTTTTAAATTTTTGTTCAATTCAGATTTTAGGTTTTTCACCTACTAAAATGCTAATAATACTAATTTATCCAGAACTTATTTATTGCACAATTTAAAATAGGAGAAATAAAGATGCACTATCGTCCGAGCTTAATGTTAAAATATGATATTTTCATTCAATCAATTTTGTTTCTATAGTCAATATTAAATTCCCATATTTTCTTTCTAATTTTGATTGCTGGGCTTTAAAGTTTTTTCTTTTCTTTTATTTTTTTAATTGTGATGACTGTTTTTATCACACAAAATATTTGAGATGTATCGCTCGAGAGATAGTACGCCTTTTACTATGTCGCAAAATAGTTTTTTAAATGAATGGTAATTTTGAATACATAAGTAATTTAGGTATAAGCGAAATTCGCAATAAATCTTAATAATAAGTACATAATGTTTCGAAAATAGGAGTACTGACTCTCCCATGATCAAAGAATACTTTTCAACAAAGCTGAAAGCACTGTATTACATATTGTTTTTTTTTGCAAGAACAATGCCTTCTCATTCGTCTCATTCGGTTGAAAACTACTGTAGTACGGTGTTGTAACAGGCTTCTTAATACCAAATCCCGTCAACAGAGAATTGAGTTGAATAATCCAGGTTCTATGTGCGAATGAAAACATTTAGCCCCAAGTTTTTAATCAAATAAAAGCTATTATTAAGGTTAATACCATGATCCGTACTAATATATTAGAGTGGGTTTGGGAGTGGAAGATTGCATAAAATATTCAAACCCCAAGAAATCGAGACTTTCTTCAGCCCCCAAAATTAACTATTTCTGTTGAAACTTTTAAAATGATACTTCTCATTTAAAGGGAAGTAATTAATGACGAGTGGTAAAGTTGAAGCCCAAAACGTCAATACTTCTGTCTTTTTGGATCTTGAAAGACTACTCCTCATGCAAGTGGAAGAATTTAATGTAGAGCTGTACTGATAAGTCCTAAGAAAATTGTAGAGGACGATACTAGACAAAAAGAAGGAGAATGTGGGCGAAGGGAGTATATTTGTTGCGTGACATTTCATGAATCTATAAATATAACGACACAAAATAATTCATTTCGGTGGTACATCATCAACCGCCCTTCTTACAATCCGGTTTTGGTAATCTCAAATTCTCATCCTTTCACATTACAGAAATAATTAATAGTAGAATAATGGATTATCCATAACCACTGAGGTTAAGGGTGCAGTCAAAATTTGGACCTAAATGGAGAGTAGAGTATATAGTGACGAAGTATATTAAAAAGCTCATCTCTCGACTCACAAAATGAATTGAATATGTAATGAATTGAATAAGTGCGTAGAATAATTCGAGATAAGAAAAAGCACGTTTTTATATGGTGCCAAAGTTTATTAAAAAAAGATTATTGAAATGTTAGTTAAAACTTATCGCAAATGTCGAAATATTGCATTGATAGGCGAACAAGAACAATACCCAAAGTTTCAGAGCTCTTGCCTTATTGGAAGTTCATTTAATTAACGATCAAAAACTTGATGACACATACACACACCAAGTGAAATACAGAAAAACGTTGTAAAAATTGCGTTAAATATACAAGTGGGAATTTTTAATTTTTCAAAAAAAATATTGCTATTTGGAGTTTTATAAAACTGAACAATTTGCTTTTAGGACATCCCTCCTGGTGCAGTAGGCGTTTATTAATTCGTTATAACAATTTATTTCTTTTCCCATATTAGCCAGCTTCAATATAGTTTTTAAGATGTACCAAATATATATTTCTCTAAGTAAAACTTTAATTGATTAAAACATATTCGGAAGATGTGTAGGTGACAAAAATATCCAAGTAAATATTTCGTCATTTTAGAAACTACGGAAAGGAATATTTTTCTGATCATTTCACTCTAAACTGAATTTGTAAGACACTTAATAATTAACAGTTTAGATTTATTCTCTTTGTGTCTTAGTTCTGTAATTTGTTTCTGTTACAGCTTGAATAAAATTCTTAATTTATTCTTTTTGTTTGCTTACATCAGTTGTTCGGAAAATGTGCCCCAGATCCAAATATGGTATATCATCTACGAATATTTAATCCGACATGCGTATGGATTATTTTGTGCTGAAAAATTGCACAAGAAAAATTACAGCTTTTTTTGGGATCTTGAAGCAAATGACAAAATAAATTGCAAATTCCATAACTCCTTCGGCTATATATTTCAGGAGCTTTCATCATACTTTCAATCGGATGGGAATGACTAGCAAAATGATGGTATAGGGACAATAATATTTAAAGAAATGTATTGAACCTACTTACCACTTTATTGATTGGAAGTACTAATTTTGTAGAGTATTATAAAAAAATGTTATCTCATTGAAAAAAAATTACACGCATTGCATTTAAAAAAAAAAAAAAAATCTCTATTCTATAATAAGTTAATAAATAGAAATATTGTATTACTTATTTGTTTATTAGCATGTGTATAAAAATATTATTCAAAATATCACTTGCTAATTAAAAAATTAAATTAGTTTTTTTTAAATTCTTATTATTTATGTTGCCCTTAGATTAGTATTTCCCATGTAAATATCTTCGAGTTTGCTTACCTGTACTTCTGTGACTGAAACATATCATAATATTGCTTTTCCAAAAATGTTTGTTGTTACTTGGTATATACCACACATCATAGAATAATTAATGTTAAGACTACTCATTAAGAGCTACTTTGGTTTTCGCTTCTTTCTAGATAATCAATTCTGTCTAGTTCTTGATTCTTACTGAGAGTCGCATGTTTACGCTTAATTATTAGCACTTGATGAACACCTGCTCTGCTTTTAGAACATTTTAATGTTCAGTACGTACACATTCATATTATTATGGAAATGTGCAAGAAAAAGCATCAGCTATGATAAATCTGAAGTAAATGCGATCAGCACTGCATTGGGATTTGACAATAAATTTCAACAAAGAAATGCACATACACAAAGAATTTGAAAGCGAACGTCTCGATCAGTTCGGGAATGTAGAATATACGGAGTCATTGAATTCAAATTGAAAGAGCACTATTGCATTTTAAATTTTTAGTAGAAAGAGAAACTCTCAATTTAATATATATTTGATATATTTCAATATGTATGTTTTTATTCAAACTACGTAATCATTTATTTTTTACCGAAATTGCTCTAAAAATTAGTACTATCTGTCACAAATTATTGTTTTTAAATTTACTCATTTATTTGACGTGATATATGTTAACACATCGATCAATAACTCCAAAGACTAACCCAGAGATGGCGCTCGTAGTAAACCAGTAAGCAGGTCTTTCTAGAGTACTAACCTTTGCTTGAAACGTGTCAAAATTTTAAGTCGATCGGACAGGGAAAAAGGTTTTTGGAAGTGAAGTGAAAAAGGTTTTTTCCAAGTGGGTGCCGCGATTGCTTTCGATGGAACAAAAACAGCACCGAGTCGATGATTCAGAAAGCTGTTTATCGCTATTTACTCGCAACAAAAAAGATTTCTTGCGAAAAAAAAAAAAAAAAAAAGATTTGGAAAAGCGTTGGAACGATTGTATCACCCTAAAAGGTGATTAACAAAAGGTGTTATGTTGATGAATAAAAAAAAATTTGCAAAAAAAAATGTTGTTTTCAATGTTAGACTCGGGAGTTATTGATCGATGTGTTATATATATATATATATATATATATACTGGCTCATCACATGAGCTATTTTGAATTGTGTAATATATATACAATTCCTTATAGTATTTTATTAATATAAAATTTCTTTGTAGGATATACACATAACAACTTATGATATTTTGATTTAATTTCGTATTTGACAGGAATTAAGTAATAAACATTTCCTCAAATTTCTTTACATTTCTAATGAACTTATTGAATGTTTTGTTTCAAGTGATTCATCTATTTTAATACGTTTTTCTTTTAATAGGCCTTCGATAAAAAATGTACAAAAATAATGCTAATTTATACGTTACACGTAAATATTTATACCAGAGATGAGCCCCCTTGAAACATTCCGGGACATTTCAGATATTCTTAACAAAATCCATCTCTTTTCTTCTCCTCCCCCGACTTAGCATTTTGTAGAAGATATCGATGAATAAAGTGCGGCGAAAACTCTTTATTTCCTTCAAAATACTGAAGCGAACACAAATGGGGTCTCCCGCTAATGACCTTATAATAGGATTTCCCCAGTATCATGAAAAAAAAAAGTTCTTCAACACCGATTCCAAAATAGTATGTTTTCTCTTTCTCGCCCTTGAAAGCAACCCCTTTCACTCGGTGCATAGGAATAGCCTTTTGAAATGCACATCGTCATTAATTATCTATGCAAATATGCAAAGGAGATAAAGATTAGAAGTCATTACGTAGAAGCTATTTTGAAGGAAAAGTGCATCTTCTTCTATATATATATTTATATAACGAGTGAAAGAGAGAGAGAGGAAATTCCTCAGTTCATAACATTTTTTTTTCCAAAGGAGAATATAGGGAATGTAAAGTTTTAAAACAAAGATGAAAATAGCAAGAGATATTCCAAATTCAATGCAGGGATCTAGCCGCCATTTTAATGTCATTATTTTTTTACAAAATTAATCTCTCAAAGATGGAAAATGCCTTAAATTAAATTTAGTTGCCTAAAAGCCTTAAAATATGCAGAAGATTAGTATTTATTTAAAAACGTGGGGATAAAAGATAAATAGAATAAACTTTAACACTTCCTAATGATTATAATTTTTTGACTTGGTCGGGAATTATGGGTTCACTTTTCAGAAGTTTGCTTCATAATTTTTAATTTCTGTTACATTTTTACTTGCAAAATCTTCTTCAGAAACGAAAAAATATGTCCGCATAAACACACTCTAGAGAATTCATATAATTTAGCAGATGTAAATGAACTTATTCCTAATAGTCATTTTGGCTAATTTCTGACTTTTACAGGACCAAAAGAAAAACTTCTGTAGAGGATTAATCGTAAAGACATTTTTAATCTTCTTAGAAACTTTAAAATAAAATAATACAGGAAAGGCTTTCTACAATTATATTTTGATTTAGATAATAGTATTTTATTAATTATTTGCTTTTGTAAGTTTATTTCTTTGTTTAGGAAAATATTTTACTGAAGAGGTATTTGAGAAAAATTATATACACCTACCATTGTTAAAGTAATTATTTAATGATACGTAAGATATAAGTTTGAAATTTCATTTATGGGAATGTTCACTTTTTAATTAATTGCATTAAGATATATATGTCTATGCCTAACTGAATCTAATGGTAATATTGTTTTTTTAGTATATATATATATATATATATATATATATATATATACGTGTGTGTGTATGTATGTGAGTAATAGCTTCTCTTAACTCTAATGAATTTCATAATTTAACCTATACTAACAATTCGTTCCCCTAGCAACACGTTCAGCGTTATATGTAATAATCACATTTCTTTTAATCTCTTAATTGATGTGATCCTAGAAATTCCAAGTTGCTTTGATCTACATTTCCAATGCTGTGTACTAATGGGAATATTCTATACAAGATACTCAGACTCTAGGTAAAATACCTGAAAATCCCGAAATATATTAACATTTTTTCGGAATAATCGTTATTTCAACTTCTCCAGAGAAACAGAGAAAAACTCTGTCACTTCTTTACTTCAATGGTAGGACGTGTGTTGTATTTACCGCTAATCCTGATGTAGCTCCGTAACTGTTGTGTAACATATATGAATTTATAATTCAATTACTGGTAAAGTTCCTTTATTGTACCACAACCAAAGTACAAAAATGGTTTTAACTAAACATTTAGAAAAATACCGGATTATTTTGTAATATATATACGTTAATGTATGTTTGTAAATTTTTTCTGGTTAAATTTTTTTAGTTTTACCAGGAAATTCTTTTGTTAAGGAAAGGTGTTGAAGTCAACAATATTAGAAGCATATAACTTGCAACGCTGTATGCTATTTCTTTTCAATAAACAAATGAAAGCAAACGAAGCAGTGAAAAATATTACCGATAATTACAGGGTTATGCTGAAATTAAATAAATGCCACAGGTGGTTTAAAAAAGGAAATAGGAATTTCTAGGATCAATCTATAACAAGAAATAGGTGAAGATATCTTGAAGGGGATGGTGATTCAGATTCTCTTCAAACAATTGAGGAATTATCATTGAAGATTTGCTGTCCATGGACTAAAATTCAGGATCATGTTTGTATCATAGGAAAATTACACAGGCAAGGAATTGGGATTCCTCATGAATTGACGGAAATGGTGTTCTATCAACGATTACTATGGGCTCGTCTCTTTTGTGGCGGCATGTGATGAATTGTAACAGGTGATGAGAAGTGGTTCTATCAAACAATCCTGTACAAAAAGCAATGGGTTTCTTCCGAAGAAGCACCTGATCAGACATCTCGTCTATCACTAACATTAAAGAAGGTCCTTGTTTATATGTGATGAGCTTTTTCCGGAATAATGCACTATGAATCCTTGAATTGATCAGACCATTACAGCGACAGTTTATTGTGAAGAATTCGAGCAAATGAAGCAAGAGCTCATAGAAAACAATCTGTTTTAATCCGTAATATAAAAATATCCTTAAACACGATAACATGAGACAAAAGGCACAAGGTAAAATAAGGGAGCTTGGATTAGAACTTTTAATTCATCTCTTCTATTCGCCAGATCTCGCGCCATCGGATTACTTCCTTCTCGGATCTTTAGAGCATATATTAAGAGATGGAAAAAATGTAACAATGTTGGATGAGTGAAAACTAACTTGGAAAATTCTTTTAATAAAAAAAAATGGATGACTGTTATACCAGTAAAAGAGGAATTGAACAACCATTTTTACTCTGGCAAAAAGTGCTTGAAAATGATTTATGATTTATTTTGCTGGTTACTATTTAAGATTTTATTAATAAATAAATATTTTTCGCAGGAGAAGAATTTTATTACTTTTTGTTTGCCCTAATATATATATATATATATATATATATAGCAATCTTCATGCATGTACCATTTTTTCCGGCACTTTTAAAGACATCGTACGGGGATTTAAGGTAAATGCCTATTTGCTAGGATAGTCCTTAAGTCCTTTTTTTTAATCTAAGTTTCTACAGATAAAGCAGCTATTTCATTCACTTTAACATTGACCTCTATGATAAGAATAATTATAAACATCTATAGTTCACAGAATAAACTAACTGTAACCAATATCTCATTTCATTCTACGAAAAGATACTTTGTTTTCTTTTCTTGTAAATACATATCACCATTGTCATTAATAGATTTTTGAACGATATTAAGGCGTAATCAATGTAGTAATTTATAATAAATTTTAAATGTTCAATAATAATATTTATTTTCTTTTTTATTAAAATTAAATTTAATATTAATTACGTCTTTATTTAATTATATATATATATATATATAAACAAGGTGATTATAATTAAAGTTAAAGTTTCTGAACGTTGTGAAAAAGAACGACTGATCAGAATGACCTCAAATTTGAATGGAATATTATTGAAGAAGGGGGAAAACGTATGACATAAGAAAAAAATAGTTCCAAATTTTAGCAACAGATGGCGCTGAAAGCGTCAGAATATGCAAATAAAAATACCTGTCATGCATTCGTCTCATTTTAGTTGTTACAGAAACGCCAGGTACGCAGCTTTTCTTCATTTTTCGTCTGAAAAGTCAGTCATGACTGTCTCACTGAAGGACCGCGCTGCTTGTAAAACTTTTTTACAAGAACAATGACTGTGCACCAGTAGCTCTGCAGAAGTTCCGGACACTTAAGGGTACTAAAAAAGGCATTGGAACGATGATTGTCAATGGTCAAGAGAAAATGATTAAGAAATTTGAAAAGACAGGCTCTTTTGATGTGCAATCTGGTATAGAGAGGGAAAAAAATGATTCGACGGTCAGTGAAGAAAGTGTAGCATTGCAGGCGAAATCAAACGATGTTGTGCAACCGTGTAGTACATAGGGAATCACTCGAACAATGGACAGGCCTGTGAGCATGGACCATAAAATTCTACGAAACCTCCTTCATTGCTATCCTTACAAAATTCGTAATGTTCAGTTGTTTCCTTCTGATCTGCTAGCAAGATAGACATTTGATTTAGAATTTCTTGCTCGCATGGAAGTGGACAATGAATGGCCGTGGAAAATTATGTAGACAAATGAAGCCCATTTCCATCTGATAGGATATGTCAATGCTCAGAATTACCTAATATGGGCAATAGACAATCCATTCGCAACTCAACCAGTGTCACTTCATCCAGCAAATGTCATTGTGTGGTCAGTGTTTATGGCATCGTTTATCACTGGGCCATATTTTTTTCGAGGAGACGGGTGCTTTTGGTCCTGTTACCGTTACCGTCAATGGTAAGCGCTGTAAGTGTCTTTTTCGCAATCACGACATTCCAGATCTTCAAGAGCGTGAATGTGGGAAGATATATTTATGCAAGGTAGCGCTCCTCCGCACATTGCAAATCCAGTGAAGCAGCTGCTGAAAACGCATTTCGGAAATGCTAGAATTTTCAGCCATCATTTCCCTACAACCTGGCCGCCCCGATCACTTTATCTTAATCCCTGGGACTTCAGGCTGTGGGGCTATCTGAAAAATGCTGTGTTCAGTGCTTCAATCGCACATTTAGCTGAACTGAAGGCACGTATTGCGCAACACATTTTGAACGTGATCCCGGAGACACTTCGATCATTTGTGGAACATGCTGTTTCTCGATTTCATCTTGTTGCACAAATAAAAACTGACTTGATAGATGCTTTTTATGCGAGTTTTGACCTCAGGAAAGTTAAAAACTGATTTTTCCCATCCTATGTGACCTACCTTTCCGTGGCAAATGGACTAACGTGACCAATAATATCACACCTATGCAGTCATGCACACTGAACAGTACAATTGGTTTAACGTGTAACTTACACTTTAGTGGTTGTTTTACTATTCATCTGTCATTTGTAATCAAACCCTATTAAATTATCTCACTTATAGCTCATCTGTTGCTAAAAAGTGGGATTATATTGTTCCTTATGTCATACGTTTTCTCCCTTCTTCAATAATATTCCTTTCAAATTTGACGTCATTTTGATCAGTCGTTCTTTTAGTTACAGCGTTTTGAAACTTTGACTTTAATTATAATCACCCTGTAAATATATATATATATATATATATATATATATATATATATATATAT
>BMAW01022348.1:181480-209422 GCA_019974015.1 Nephila pilipes
ATATATATATATATATATATATATATATATATATATATATATATGCAATTTTACTTAATTATTCTTTATCAACTGATGTCATTTAAATAATTGTTTTGAATTTTTACTAATAAAATTTTATATGTGTGTTATTTAATTCACTTTCACTTAACTTGTCGTTTTGACTTGGCTATATATGGTTAATTTATGGGAAACAATTAATACTGTTTTGGAATAATTACATAATCAATAATGCATTACATATGTTTATATGCGTTTTTTATGTGATTTCCAGGAAATATTTACTTTTTGTAATAAATCCCTGCTCACATATTTATTTAATATATTTGTTTAAAAATAGAAATGCCATAAATTACTTTCATTGAGAACTATCATTGGATTCCAATATATTTTCTGATACTTAACATCTTGCGTGTGAATTCTTTCTAAAGGACCAGAGAAAGCGAACTGGATAAGATTTATTCATAATTCATGCTGTGGTACTCCAAAACAGAATTAATACAAAGAATTGATCATGGAAATTCGCCATATGATAAATATCTTTAAAGCTGTGTATCTTAATTGATGGGAAATATAAATATTGTACTTCAAGAAACACTTACATTTTCTTGGAATATCCTCATCAAAACCAGAATTTACGCTGAGGAACATTTATAAAATAGATGCGTGTGATTAGAAATAAATATTTCACACGTTTATCTTCTGAAACAGATTATTCTCTTCGAATTTAGGATATTCAATGTTAGCGCACGCAACGTTAAATACGAAATCTTTTCGTACATTTTAACAAAATAATCCAGTAATGTGAATCTTCCTGAAATTTAAACATATTGGAAGTGAAAATATTAATGTGCCTAACATTTTATGCATATTTTTTGTATTCGGTATATTTTGTAATTTCATTAATATTCACTACTGAAATTTTACACAAAAGGTTTTCTGGAAGAGTATGTGGAAGCATGTATGTGTTCTTATCATAAGCTACAATAATTACTTTCAAATTTAATAAAAAATGAAAACTGATTAACTTTACTTTGGGGAATTGATATTTCAGGTTATCGACTATGTTTAAGTTTTTGATTACTTATTATCTTCCAATTAGGACGAAACATGTTTCTGCATAATATGATTATATAGTGTTTCATAGATGATAATTATTCCACCTAAATGAAAAAAAAAATTAGCATTATATTATTCCATTAAATATTTCTTATGAAACAAATGTTTTGCTCCACGAAACGGTTTTTTTTAAATTTAGTTTTATTCCTATGACATTAAATCTCTTTTACTCATAAACTATACAGTTGCATAATTTGGGAAAAAACAATTTATAATGTTTTAAGTCCTATATACACATAGTCCTATATTAGTCCTATATAAACAATGCCTACATTTAGGAATAAAAGCTAAGCTATACTAAAACTACAGATAAATCATCATAGGAGATTAGAGAATGATTTGAATGAATCGGAATAAAGAATGAATATAAATTACATGAACCACATGTAATGCTTTTTAAATATATGTATGTATTCTGTATCACAAGTTATTTATCTTGTACATATTTTAAAATGAGAAAAGGAAGTACAATACAAATAGTTTTAAAGTATTGAAATAATATTCAAGTATTTATTCATATTCTTAGAAGAAGTATACTTCATAATGTAAAACTATACTCGCAATTTTAAAACCATTTGATTGTATTTACATTTTTAACATATTCACTTTCTTTACTATTATTTTTTACATTTTCGTTCACAACTTTTTTATCATTTCTTAATATGGATTAGAATTTTCAACAATTTTATATTTTAAAATTTTCAGTGAGGTCTTAGTGGTATAATTTTGATTTCAAAAACAATGTACATGCGTGCCTTATTTTTTTTAAAAAAAACGTATTACCTTATTTTTAAGGAAAACATGAGATTTGAAAATGTTTTGGCCAAATTTTAAATAACAACACATGAAAAAAATAATAACACTCTTTTTTTTCAGCTCTTTAGAGATGAAAAAAAAAAACATATTATTCCAGTTAGTAATTTGAATCTAAACATCGTATTTTGTAAAGCCATCTTGCACTTAAATTATACCATTGTTTATGCAGATTGAAGTACGAAATTAAGAGAGAAAGAGAGAGAGATGAATGCATTAAATTTCAAATATTATTTTAAAATTATTATGCTTGAATTACATTAAGTAATTCAAAATTTAAATTTTCCACCCGGCATTTAGTTGCAAGTAGAAAATAGTTTTGTGAGTTTAGAAGCTTATCTTTTTTATGTGCAGGTTTATACCAGGAAAGAAATTTACATAACTTTTTGAAGATTTATTTAATTAGTAAATCTGAGTATAAACAAAGTACAGTCATAAACTGCTTTCTTTTAAATTATGCTCTAATAGTGGATTCACTGGGTAAATCGCAGCTGTTGAAGTATAAAAATAAATTCCATACTTATTTTTATATGAAATTAATATCTAAGTTCCTAGTTAAGACACCTTAATATTACGTGATTCATTAGACTCTGTAGGTATATTAAAAAAATTAATAACATATACTACTTAAATTTTTCATCACTTCCATGAATAAAAATTATTTCCACAGCAATGCCGTCAGATATATAATTATTCTTCGAAATGAAACTAAATATATTTCAAATCTACAGCTCATTTCAACAGGAATCGGCATTTATTATTTTTAATAGTTACACAAGAAGGTAATAAAGATCAGAAATAATAAAACCAAAAAAAATGTGGTATTTAATCAGGATTTAGTTAATCTTTATTTCAGCTCTATAATGTTATAAGTAATTTCTTCAGAAAACAAATGTATTTTGCTAGAATTGCGAATTCCTAAATTTATTATTTTTTTTACTTAAATAAAAAAAGGTTATATTGTATGAGAATCAACGAGATAAAAGAAAATGCTCCTTGAAATGATATTGAATTAAAAGTTGCATGCATAAGGAAAATAACCATATATAGCAGAATGTTTTCTTAAATTTTGAAGTACAGAAATGTATATTTATTTTCATATTTCAAATGAATGTTATAGCAATTAGTTATTTAGGAATCAAGAGTCTAAGTAAGAGTAGTTCATGATTTTGTATATGTATATATACATAAGTAGGAAATTATATTGTTTTTCAATCAATATCAATGTACTAAATACACTAATAGATTAATATCTCTAAAAATCGAAAATTCTCACTCTCTCTAATTTTTTTAAAGGTAAAGCAGTTACAGAATTACTAAAAAGAGCAATAGTCACTAATACAAGTGTTAATATAATTTTAATAAAGATATTAAAGTGTTAAATAATACTTATTATTGATGTAAGAAATTTGCTATCATCAAGATATAAGACGTTATTATTAAAGATGATTCTACTCTTAAATTAAAGTAGAGAGTAATATAAAATTTATGACTGTAAATATTTTTATTTAAATGACATTTTCTTATTACTACTAATCATTTTTGGTTACAAAAATATTTATAAAATAACTAATGGTTAACCTTTAGAGGACGGGCGGTCGCGGTCGCGACCAAAAGGAACAGTATCTTAAAGGACGGGGTTGGTCGTGAAATCGACCAAGGAGTTCCTTCCCCTTGTAACAGCTTTCGGAACGCTGTAGAGCTCGTAAATGCCAATCACTTTACCACCCCTCTTTGTATTCGGAGGTTTTAGTGATAGACCGCCTTTGTACACGCTTCTCGAATAATCCCTTTTTTCCCCCTCATTTTGTGATTTTGAATTGCAATATTTTACTTTAACTTGAAGTATTTTGTAATAGAAATAATTTCGAACATTGTTTTTAATATATCACAGATTAATAACTTCACTTTACTTGAAATAAAATGATTTATTTTTCTCCATTTGATATTTTCTTATTATTTATTTTGAGCAATTTTTTTGCGAGTATAAAAATTTGGCATAATCTATGAAAATATTATTAACAATACAAAATGTGTGAATTGATTTGCGCAATTTTTCATATAAAATTTAAATAAAAAAATTTAATTTTTTTTAAGCAAACAGTTTGTATTATTTCTATTTTTTTTTTGTGTTAAATATTATACCTAAAATAAGATTTCTTACTGTAAGAATACATAATTAATGGATTATTTTATATCGTACAAATCTCATTATTTGGAAATAAATTTTTATCTTCCGATTTATATTTAATCTTTTTATATTATTGTTCGAGTTAGTAGTTTTAGAAGAAATGCATGTTGTATAAAAATGTTATCTTGAAAAATTTTATGAATTTAAGAGATAGTTTTAACATAAAGCAATTTCTTTTACTTTGATTGCATGAAGTAGGATAATTTCATATTTGCATAATGCAAAAGAAAACAGATATTACCAGTACAGATAAAAACCATACTTAAAAGTTGTTCAGCTTATTATTTCTATTATCAATTAAGACTGTAAAACTACTTAAAAAATTATTTGTAATCTATAATGCAATTTGCGGACAATTTACACATAAGTAAGTATCCACAATTTGTTTTAACATTACAGAAACTTACTGAAATAATTAATTGATATTAGAATTATAGAATGACAATTTTAGTGATTTCATATAAACATATTATGTTCAATTACATTGCGCAAATTTATGAGCTTAACTATTACATTGACTATTGGTGTCTTTTTAAAAACCTGAGTTGAGCAATTTTGTAAAATTATAAGAAAATAATTTTTTCACTATATATGGATACACATAAAATATGCATTCCAGAAAGAAAGAAAAAACTTCATCTTTAAATAAATAATTAATTAAAAATTTTACTATTTTCAAGATATTATAATGTTTTAAAATTTTCACCACAGTGAATTTTAATATTTTTAAGTTATCTTTTTCTTAATTTCTTAGAATCATTTTTCACAATTCTATGAATGGATTTGGTTCTAATACTATCATTTACATTTTTGCAATTATTTTTTTTCTATCAGTTACTACGAAAAACAGAAAAAAGCATTGTTACATCTAATTTTGAAGGTTGTATATAAAAAAGAACTATTTATCAAAATCCTTATTTCATGCGTAGAATAAATTCGATATCTTATATTTTTTATAAAAAAGACTTGGAATTGTAAATGCATGGTGTCGTGAAAAAGATAAAAAGAATTAAAAAGTTTTAAAGGTCAATGAAATAAAATGGCGCATTCTATGAAAGAAAATTAAAATAATACGCTGGAACTATGAAAGTTTGTACATATATTTTAAAAGTTCTATATTTAAAATAAGGGTATATAATTTTTTTTACATGCTCTCATTTTAGGGAACTGTTTTCCCATAAGTTAGCATGAATAAGTAATTCAAAAATGGTAGAAATATATTTTGAAATAGAATTCAACTCATCCTTGTTCGATAATTTCTTTTCAATATAGCGGTGGGAAATAAAATTTTTATCAAAAGTTTTAATTATAAACACATAACACTGTAACCACACACTCAAGAAAAAAAAAAGAATATTTTGAGTTATACTCTAATAACAGTATTCGAAAAAGGAAAATAATTCTTTTTGTAACAAAATTAAAACATGTACTGAATAAAGTGAGTGTTAGAAAATACTATGCTCCGTTGAATGAGTGCTGAAATTATTAGAATTGTTAAAAATTAGTTAAAAAAAAAAAAACCTGCACAAAACATGACCTGTTATGCAGTAGTTGATTTGTACCAATGATTCTAAAAAAAGGACGAATATAGTTAGTTTTTCGAACCATGTATTTTCCTTATTTGCATTCATTTATGAATGCAATTATTTTTTTATTGATGATCCATTCATTCATATGCAAATGTAAAAACTTGTGGAGTTAAATTGGAAAAAAAAAATAGAACAGAAACTAGGAATACCTACATTTCCCCCTTGTTTTTCTCTTCAAAAATCTTTAAAAAACAAGTTTTTATAAGTTGAATTGAATTTTTAAACTCAAGCAAAATACAATATTATATAATACAATTCGCAGTAAGAGAAAAATGCACTTTCATTGATTATTTTAATTCTAAAATTCTGCCTAATGAGTTGTATTTCTTGACTTTATCATAACTAGAGAAGATTCTTTGAAATAAAACATTCTACTTCTTTTTTAAAAGAAAAATTTTGAAACATAAAAGCTATATATTATCCTACTTGGTTGTTAGAAAATTGCTGTGGAAAAATTCGCTTTTCCTTTTCCCCCCCTTCTAACATTAGATAGTTGAAACTCATACGACAGATAAAGTGTCAATAAATCTTTAGTGTCCAGCCATTCTAAGCCTGTCTATCTGGATCTTTAAATCTTTGAATGCACAATGAAGTGCATTCAAAGCTAGGTTAGGGTTAGCTCCGAAAGTGCCTAGTGCTATCTTAAATCTTATACATGAAAGGGAAACGAGATAATTGGTTTCAGGGGCACTATTCTTTCGTATTCATTCATTCCCGATTTTATTGACGTTATATGTGTCGGCAATTCCTTTCTTACAAAGTCGCCGTGGATGTCCAGCTTATATGTCTAATAAACCTTAAGTTTTTAAATATATGTTTAGGACAATTTTTTTGAAAGCGTTTTTCACTAGCCTCTTGCAAGAAAAGCTTTTTTAATTTGATTAAAAACTGTCTTTGGTCAACAACGAATCTAGTAAAATTTTTCGGTAATCATTTTCAGTAAAAATGTAGCAGCTAAAAAGATTGATTTTGTTGAAGCTATAAAAAATTTCAGAATTCAAAGCTAGCTCGAAAACAATTTTTTTGCTTTGTTCGAGAATGAAAAGATAAAAACATTTTTTGAAATATCAAACATGGCAGAAATTGTTTTTACTTTTTCCTTAATCTTAAATATTTTTGTTTCCAGGTCACTATACCTATCTTTTTTATGAAATAAATGATGGCTTTTTTATACAAATAATTATAATAAGGGGACTTTAGGAAGGTTTCCTCCCCGATCCCCAAAAGTTTCAGCTTCTCCTCTAACAGTATTACACTTTGTAATAAAAGAAATGTTACCCTAAGAACTGAATTGAATTATTTTCTTTCTTTATTTGCTTTGATTATTACTATTTTCACTTCTTATCACTAAAAATCTGAGTATTACTCTTTTAATTTTTAGTCCATTAGATTGAAAAATATTAATTAAATTCTAAGAGTAATACTCAGATTTGTGAGTATTACTCTTAGTGTTCAGACATAGAGTATTACTCTCTTTAATACATAATTTCAGTAACATGCTAATGTTATTGAAACTATACATGAAAAATAAGCAATTAAGCTCATCACGAATAACATTTTATACAGAAAATATATATTTATAAAAAATTTCATTTATTTTTTGAGGAAAAAAAATGCAAGATTTTTCTTAAGTATAATATACATATTTTATTAATTATAATTCGGTAAGAAACAATTTCTAATGGCTCAGTAATATAACTGTTAAAAAGCACAACTGATTTTTTTTTAAAAATATATTTATTGACCTTTAGACAATCGATGCTTATAAATAATATTTAAACTTAAATTTATTTAATGTACATTTGCTCTTCATTAGCATATAATGTGAATGTCCCTTCACGGATATTTATTTCGAGTTCAGAGAATTAAACAATATTAAAACAATTGATCGTTGATTTGGTGGTCGTGGTATTCTAGTGATAACGGTCGCAAACCCGCGGCAGACAGTTTTCGTCGAGTTGCGGGTTCGAGCCTTGATGCCACTAAAGACCCACTGTGTATTCGAGATTGATACACGCAAAATCTGTCAAGGTTCAAAGTCCTCCTGTTGGCGTGGTGTGGAAGTTAGGAGAGGGAGGTGCCAGCTCAAGTGTCATCCTCTTCACATGACCGAGGTTCAAAATTACGAGGTTTGCAGCTAATAGTTTAAGTGTTGCTTCTAGTACGACGTTAATAAAACTAATCAATCAACCGTCGTTGATTTGAGAAAATCGGAATTTAATCGAAAATCTATCACAGTGAAATATTCTCAATATTTTTCTTTTCTTTTCGATTAATCATTTTGATTATAAAGAATAATGTTTATCTAAATTTTCTAACGGTTATATTATTATATATTTCTTGAAGAACTTCAACCGTAATTTCAAACTAAACATTTCAGAATATGTTACATGGATGGCTTTGATATATATAAAATAAATTTATAATATTTGTAAATTTTTAATGTATTTAATAAAGATTATAAAATTAAAATATGTTATCATGCTACATACTTTTAAACATGTTTTTGAATATTTGATCTTTGGATAAAACGAAATAAATATTTATTTTTTTAATGTAGTATTTTATATTAAGTATAGAGTAAAAGTTTCAAGCAAAAGAAATATTGCTGGAACAGTTAAAATGTTTCAAATTAATACAGATATTATTAAAATCGATAAAAGTTAAAACAATACAAGACTTTTTTTTCCATTGCTGATTTATTTCTGTTATTAATTCAGATTAATAGAAAATATTACAAATTTTTGTAATAATTTGAACATTTTCCTTAATTATTCAAAAGAATTACAAATTTATTCAGATTTTTAGATGCTAAAAACATATTCACACTTCCTAAATAACTAGAGGAGAATTTTTGTGTGTATAAATAGATAATTCATATTGTTTATGTATTAAAATTTGAAATGGTATATAATATAATTTGATAATAATATCATGTAACGGGATTGTCTTCACTGCCGGCTATAAATATTGCTAAATAAAATAATTATACTAGATCTTTCCGGATTATTGTATATGAATAGAATAATGTACTGCATGAAAATTCTAATTGTGATACTAAGAATGATACAAGGAAATTGTAGGAAAAAAACATTGCTTCAGTTTTCAGAACATCTTTCCCAAAGTTTCTTGAATTGGAAAAGGAAAAATAACCGCAAAGCGGCTTTGAGAGGGAACTTCCCCTAAAAAAGGGAGACTCATTGGTTGTTAGGGACTTCTCGGAACTCAAACATCCCCACTGCACAGCAGGTTCAAACATTCAATTTGGTCCTTTTGTCGGACGACACTTAAAAATGTCAACCATTGACGAGAAAGGGGGTAAGTAATGTAGTAAAAACACCCGTCCTTATCAGGACTTCCTTCTCGAAAGTGCCCGTCCTCAAAAGGTTAAATGTTCTAGTAAAGGTTATTTAACTATAAGATTAGCTGTATTTATTTCTTTTATAAAGTTAAATCATTACGAAAGAACATGAAATATTTTTGTCAATGTTATGATATGCCACTTTGAAAAAATATATATATCAATTGTTCTTATGAATTCCTTTATCAGCAAAACACATTAATCACTGTTTTAGGTATGTGGATGTTACGTTATCAAAAACATATGCCACTATATTGTCATTGATAGGTTTTTTTATTACCATGCTGAATACCCCGCGTCCCAAATATGTCACGGATTTCTTTTTTGGAAAAGAAGAATACTTCGTAGTCTCACATAAATCCAACCGAGTTCTTAGAGTATGCCGTAATTTTTTGAAGAATAAACCTAGACTAGATTTATGAAGTAAAAAAAAAGAAAACAAAAATGAAGATGAATTATGAGGTGTTAAGGTAAAATTAGGCTTGTGTACACTTTATCAGAAAATGGATATAAAACAACAACTTCGTGATTTAACGTGCCAAAATTTATTTTATGCAATCGAAAATAGCGTTACTTTAATAAATATACATGTATAATAAATTATCTTAATTTACATACTATTGATTGATGAAGATCCTTGATGACAAATCTTTATAAAGTAGAATTTGTCATCTCATTATTTTTAACTTAAACTGAAAGCTAATACGTAATAAAATATTATACAAAATGTTTTCTTAATGTTGATTCAAAAATATCAATTATTTGAATTACAATTACAATTTGTTTCAAGAAGTGTTCATAAGCATTTTTCAAAAATGTTTTAATTTATATAATTTTAAATAAATGTGTTAAAAAGTAACTTTAGATGTGCTTTTTCTAAAATGTTAAAGGTTTTCATTCAATACAACAAAGGAGAAAATTATCTATGAAATTTAACTTCACTTTAATTTAATTCAATACGTTACTATAAATTCAAGTTGTATTCAGATTAATGCCATTTTTTGCAGATTAGTTTAATTAAATGGTATTTCAATTAATTTAAATTTTGTTTTGAAAACCAACTTTTTATTGAAACTGAACCATTCATCCGTGAATGAGGTCAAAAAATATATAATATTGGGCACAGAAAAAATAATTTTCTGTGTCAGGTAGTTTGAAAATTCTTCAGTATATGTAATCCTTCCGAAACATTTTCTTAAATTTTGAAAATGAAATGAATTGCAAACCAACCTCACACATAATTGAATTAAATTTCTATGATCTTATTTGCAATCAAATTTATTATTCGCTATGTATGTAACAATGTCAATGATGGAATACTCCAGTAGTAGTTAGCTTTATAACAATCCATTTTTGGGATTTAACTGTTGTTAGAATATTTGTGTATAGTAATGGATTTTCTGAATATTAAACGGATGATAATAGATCTTTATATTATCACGTAGTACGTTATAGAAGTTAGCTGAAATTAGATCAGTATCTCTATTGTCATTTCATCATTAGATAAGGTTTCCATCAATAATATCTTGTTGTCAAAAATGCAAGAATTGTCCTATTTCAGGTGATAGAAGGAAGGCCTCTTTAAATATATTTCTATTAATATATTTTTCAATATAAAAAATAGTAAATTAAAATAGAGTTTCCGAAATTGGGTCGAAAATGTAATTCCACCGAAACTTACATTACATTTTGTTCTTTTGAATGTACTTCTTTCCATTCAAATAGATAAATACTGTTGATTGGAGGACGGGTAGTAGTATTTCTATAGGATTAACATTACGTTCGCGAAATCAAAACGGCTCGTTGACGGGAGCCTTATTGTAAGAATATGTGGGACGCTTATGCTAACTTCATTTTCGTTCTTTAGAGTATAATTAAATAATGATTAAAATACTCGATACAACTGAATTTTTAAAATTTATTTTCAGTTTTTATATAGCTTTTTGAAATTTATATTTGTAGCCTGACACTAATGAATTAATTTTGAGAAGAAAATTCTTTCAAATGAAATATAAAGTTAATTTTTATTAAATAATGTCCCTATTCTAGAATACTTAAGAAACTAAAATCGCACACTACCTGGTAATAACTGAAATATTTTTATGAATTGAATAATTTTCAAGTCACTCAAATTAAGAAATGAAACGAAAATAAAGTTCAACTTGAGGTAAAGGGAATTATATAAATGCTTGATATAAGCAGTACGTATATTTTTAAAAATAGAAACAAAATAATTATCAAAACTAAAAGATTCCTTAAATAAAAACTGGTGCAATAAAGTTATAAAATAGGAGATTAGTAAATGCACAAAAAATACGGCATCAGAATCCAAGCAACTTCTACGTGTAAAACTGAGTACTCTAGATTAAGATGTTCAAAAAAACCATACATTGAAAAGAAAGTAACTAACAATAAGAAAAATAGACAGTAATATTATTTCTATAAAATGATAACAATAATTTATTCAAATGGATAGAACTGAGTTATTATCCTCTAGATTTGATTAATTTTCGCAGAAATGATTACAATAACATATTTAAGTAATCACATATATCATTGATAATTTTTTCTCCTTCCAGAAGATAATTGCTGTGAATGCAAGTTATACCTGAGTATATGAAATCATTTATTTTGATTGGATAATTATATTTGAGTCAATTACAGAAAGTGTCCTTGATACGCATAATAATAGATTATTATCTACAGTTTCTTTAGAATGATAATTTTATTTTGTTCTAAGTTAGTTTATAATTCTATTTCTTTGTGAAATATTTTAATATGACTAAAAATAACTGCTAAATTTGAGAAAGCGACAATTATTCCACAGATTATAATGTTTTATTTTTCCATGAGGCAATACTGTTGTTTTACATCCAAAGAAGGAACAATATTTGTTTAAACCTGATTTCACTCTGAGCATATACCGCATAAAAGAATAAAGCAATAGACAATCCTAGTTGATGTACAAGATAAAATAATCAAACATAGTTGTATGGATTTTAAGAACTACGATCTATACGATGTACATGAATTCAGAAAAAAAAATTAAATACCTTAAATTTATATAAATCAATGTTATCCCATCCTTAAGCCTTTCTGGAGTATAAATATGTTTATTAACAATGAAGTTTGAATTTTCATACTTTGCACACATTTTGCTCTTTAAAAGATGTAGTAAAATACTAATTGCGTTGTTCAATGTAAATTCAAATAAACATGTCAACCTGTTCACTAGTAAGTAAATAACATTCACATATTTTATATTAAATAATAAATTTTGATTATTTAATGTAAGATTTTTAATTTATTTCTTATCATTCCAAATTCTGTGTTTGATGATATTTAATCTGGGTCTAATGCATGTTAAATCTGTCGGGGCCCAAAGACCTCCCGTGGCGTGGTATGGAAATTAGGAAAGAGGGTGCCAGCTGCGGTGTCATCCTCGTTACTTGACCAAGGCTCAAAATTATGATGTCCATCGCCTACAGCCCTCATGTTGCTAATAGTGCGATGTTAATAAGAACTAAACTAAACTAAAACTGGTGATATCTAATTTTTTTAAGAATATATTGAAATATTTAAATTTTAAAAAATAACTTTGGAAAGTTTATTTTCAAAATTATTTGTCTGTATACATCAGACTGTCAGACTGCAAAGAACATGTGCAGTGTTTTTAAATTCCTCCGACAATATTCCTCATCAATTTCAGAAGCCTAGAGTCTAATTATACTACAAAGCCTTTATAAAATTTGAAAAACTTCAAATTGCACTTGGGATCTGTATAAATTTATTGAAATATTTAACAGACAAACTTGGTAAAATTATTGGAATTAAATTTATGTCTATTTATTTATAATTTTCCATGATATTTAGAATTTTATTGCATAACATTTTTCTTGATACCATTGAACTGTTTACTAAAATTCAATCTCCACAATCACAAATTTTGTAGCACAAGCAGAGTCATTTTTTCCTTACTATTTCCAGAAAAATTAAGTGAATAATTTGCTATCATTAACCCAGAATGTAAAATTGCCTGGATAATTATTTTCCTGAGGTCCTTTATTTGAAAATAGTGAGGCTATGAGAGGCAGTCAGCCCAAGATTAGAGAAGAAAATCACAACCACACTTCAGATGATCTTTTTTAAATGAATGCCTTAATGAGATCCTTCTAGACAGGGTTTGACTGATGAAATAAATACTGTTCACATTTGGCATATAATAATCAAGGCTAAAAGAGAAATCACCAAAAAGTTAATACATGAAAAAATTTCTAAATTGCCTCATTTTAAATAAACGATTAAATAGCGTTTATTAAAACAATCTTAATATTTGCTTTATTATTCTGTTACCAGATTACTACGACTTGTTTTTTCATCTAACAGATAAAGTATCGTAATATCATAAATGCTGAAACCGCGTAATTACATGATACTGTACAAAATAAGCATAATTTCGATGATCTATCCCATTTAATATATGATATATGATAATGCAAAACTGTTGATGGATTTGAATTATTGACACTAATTTAACACAATTGAAAGAAATAGAAAATAAATTTGAGCGGAAGGCATTTCAATAAAAGTAAATGAGCATCATAAAGTCACTTATATAATTATTAAAAGAAAAATACTGCTGTTTAATCATAAATTTAGACATTATTTTTTAAAATAATAAAAGATTTTGTAAGTAAATTTGTTGATCTTGTAAAATGCGGTTACACAAACATAAAAGTTAAAACAATATTTCTATTAAATTTAAATTAATCATGACTTGTGAAGAACTTTGGTGAAAAGTTTGATTATAGTTTAATAAGAGATTTTTCTGAAATACAGAAATTAAGTTTTGATGTAGAGCTCAAACAGATTTAACCAAATAATATGGTCTATTTCTATATTAAAAGAATATTCAATTTTCTTTTGATTGCAAATTACATTTAAATCACAAAAATAAATGTTAACAAACTCAAACAAAATATTTCAATAGAATTATTTTACTCAAAAACACGATTTTCTTATTTCACTGAATATTACTAATGGTACTTAACGTTGGTAGAGTTTTTGTGTGATATAATATTTCATTTTCACATGTATGTATTTGTAAAAAAATACTACTCCCATGTAATTTAACTATGGATTTAATTTTTTTGTCATTAATATTGCCGTTCATATATTCATTCCTTTAGAAAAACGAGCACTGAATCAAAATATTCAGTAGCTCTGAAAATAGTGCACACATATATGTAAAGGAGATGCTTTGAAATAAATATTTATTTTCGGAACATTACCGTAAAAAAATTATGGATGCACATTATTAGCTTCAATTTTTCTTCTACTTTGCCAGTATTCAATTCAATCAAAACATCTTTTGTTTGCTGCTAGGTTTTATACGAATAATTTCGTTTCATCTAAAAAAAATTGTTTTCAAAATATTCAAATGAAGTCTCTGATTTTCTCTGATCTACATTGATTTTCCAAAGAGAAAAATACTGTTTTGATTGTGAAATATGTTTTCGCCTCTCTTTTTTTGAATCTAAGTAATATTAAGAAAAATGATATGTTGAAGCAATCATATGGAGAGAAATTAATTATGCTACTTATCGTTAGGTTCAATAATATGTATTTTAATAACATAAAATTATAAAAGATTCTAAAATATTCTTACATATAACCAAAACAAAAAAGAATTTTAATTAATTCATATAATTTTTGACACTTGTAAATTTATTGAAAGCTGTTTCCTTTTAAGTTCATACTTTATTTTATTCCATCGTTACGGTTTATGAATATGTATTTTGAACAATTAAATTTTTTATATCTTACAAATTTTCGTATAAACCCCATTCATGGGTGTTCTAAAAGTAAATCACATTTTTTTCTCATTACATTTATATACACATCTACTATACTGAGAAATCTATTCTTACAGATTTTTTTAGGTACAATAACTATTAGAATTTCAACTAGTAAGTACTCTTCTATATTTTGTTCTCTTTTTGAACCAACATGTTAACGGAAGTTGAGCGGTACAATAATAAAAGGAAAATTAAAGTACGTATTTTAAAAATAATTATTATAAAGGAATTTTTCTTACACTTATTCAAAAATATTTTATTAACTATTATCTTTAATGTGTAATTTCTTCCTTTTTATGAAAAACTCTGATATACGTGTACACTATTCGCATTAATTTATTCTTTCCTAATTGTAAATTAAATTTAAAATGTACTGTAATGTCCTCTATGCTCTTAAATGTTGAGAAATTGAACATGAAGAAACATGTAACATTATTTTCCAGGTTTATCAATAAACATTCATCTATAGCAAACATTGTATAAAGAAGTTTACCCATTATGAACTGCACCTTTTATATTTATAAAATAATTTTTCTTTCATATACGCGAACTAAAATTCAGAAAGTGTATTACATTGAATATTATTTATCAATATATTGTTTTGGTTGAAATTTTATTTAAAATAATTAAAATATATCATCTCATTAGTGGCAAATTGTAAACAAATTTATACAAATATAGTATATTTCGAAATATAATAGAATTGTCACTCCTAAAATTAGAAATGGGCTCTAAATTTCGAAAGTTTTTTACAAATATAGAAACAGAATGCACATGGAGTTTTTACGTGATCTAGCAGAATACATGTATTCTGAATCTCGGTCGTGAGGTTCTTGTTTTCTCGATCTTCGTCAGCTAATGCAGCCCTGCAGACAAATTCCAGCCAAGAAATCATTTATTTGGATAAATAAATAAACATCACCTCCATTCTCTTCCAGAGCCAGGTCCACAAACAATCAACAAAAACATACGCAAAAAAAGCAAAACAAAAAAGGGCATTCGTCATTAAGCGAAAGAAAATTCGAAAACCTGGAGGTGACATAAAAAATGGATCCCGAACACTCATTTGTCTTAGAAGAGGGCAAAACCTTTTCTTACTGCAGGATCAATAACAAGCTTGATTTGTGTCCATGTATCTGGTTGTTTTACTTGTAAATCTACAGAAAACGTAGAAAGCAAAATAAATAAATAAATAAAATGGAGAAATAGGCTCGTGATTGTCGTACCTGGTGTTAGTTTTTAATGGAAGCGAGCCTTTAACCGATGGTTATTTTTGGTGTTGGTTATTGTTTAGCTTAAGTTAAAGGAAAGTTTTCTCTAGTTGTGATAAGAAAGTATATTTCCTTATACATCTGGAAATCCCTAAAATATACATGTTTATTAATTGCATGCATATTTATGGATCTTCTATCATGAGTCATGTAGTTAAGTGTTTTAAATATTATTCGTAAAATAAAATAATATTATTTTGCAAAGTAATATGTTTAATCTTCTTATCAATTCATTCATGCTTTTTGCATATTATGTAATACAGGTTCCTCGATTGCATAAAATTGTATCCGTTTGAATAGATCCAAAATTAAGACGAAGGAAAATGTACTTTAATTGTAATTAAATATCAATACAACCAACAATACAGTAATAAATTTCACTAGTGTTATAAAATTTGATGGTGAAATTACAAGATTTTATAACTAATTAGAGTTGTATTTGCAAGTAATTTTGTGAAATTCACATATAGAAATTGATTGGTCTGTAATATTTTTGTAAAAATTTTATGTAATGTAAAGTATAAGCTATAAGTTATCCGAATATTTATAAGAGGTATAAAAATGTGTGACATTTTAAACTTGACGTATGATGTATTGTACACATCAAAAATCACTTGTAGTATCAAAGTCTTAATTTTTAACTTTTTAGTTTTCTTATTTTTATCATGTTGGAAGTAAATTTAATTTTAGATATTAAGGGGTTGTAATTGTTAAGAATAATCCTACGAGATGATTTACTTCTGCAATTTTTTGCTTCTTTTTTAAAAACACTTTTTTTTAAAATTGATAATAAACAATAATTTAAAATTGATAATATATATATATATATATATATTTACATACATTTATATTAATTTTTGCTAAGAGAGAAGCATGAAATATTAATAAATTTAAGGAGTGAAGTTAAGAGACGCAGCACCACCGCCTCGATTATATCAAAAGAGTGCAGAAGAAAGAGAATTTTTACTATGTTTTTTTATTTATAATAGGGAATGCCAGGGATAATTTCAGATCACGGATTAATCCCCATAATACAGGATTAAGCGATTACGAAGGATCTTCCTGACGTCTACGAGTATTATTGAGATTATTTCTTACAGATTTATGATTACAGGAAATTAGATTTTATGAGTATATATATATATGGGAATCGAACTTGACTTATCGCCATAGAATGTCTCACCACCAGAGAGCGCTGCTACTGTCTCGGTGACATTCCACTACGGGAAAGAAGGCGTTTGCGCGGGAAGACGCCATTACGAAGTTGGAGTGGGCACATGGAGTGTCTGAGATATATCACTACTAAAACTGTTTTATGAAATAAATGCACGGGGCACAACCGTCTGACTGAAATGAACTGTCATCGTATATCTGTATTGTGAACATTACTTACGCTTTTCTCAATTAACTATATTCAAGGGTTTGTTCATATTAATCGCTGTAAATAAGAATAAATAACTTCGAACAACCGAAGTATAATCATTGTGAATACCCGGACTTTACAAGTGGGAGCTCTGCCTGGGATAAACAGCGTTTAGTGCAGACCGTTTTTGTGTGTGTGCGGATAAAATTTCCTTAAAGGATTGAAAAAAAAAAAAAAAAAAAAAAAAATTAGAAATGGAACTTTTGCAAAAAGAATTAAAAAAAGAACATTTCAGCAGTGGAACGTCTCAAGTGATAACAAGTAACGGTATTGTGATTTCATCTTACCATTCATTTCGAAGGAGGAATTGTTTCCATCAGCAGCAACCTTTCAGGTAGGAAAATATTTTTTTTTTTATAATTTCTAAAATGTATGCGTCAACAAGAAAAGAGGATCTCCTCATGGCGCAAGAATTGGACGAAGAGGTGCCATCAAATGTAAAAATTGTTGATTTAAAAAATATTATCGAAAATAGTGACTGTTTCAAGTCGGATCCAGAATTCGTAAGAAATTTAAATAAATCAGTAGTTGATGATAGAAAAGCTCAAACTGCTATTAATGATTAATCTGATCGAGAAAAATTAAAATTATTAAGGTTAGAAAACGAAATAGAACTTGAGAAATTAAAACAATTAAATCCAAATGACTCTTCTTTACATGAATCGGCCAGAGCTCATGTCGAGTCATCACCTCCAAGTTTAGAGAATCTAATTAAATCTGTGAAAATATTAGCGACACCCATTCCATCCAGAGCAGAAAACTTTCACCTTTTCTTTGAATCTCTAGAAAAAGCATTCCTACATAAAAATGTTCCTGAAGAACTAAAATCGGAAATTCTACTTAATATTTTATTAGATAGGGCCAATAATGTTCTAATCTATATAAGTGATGATGAAATAAGAGATTACAACAAATTAAAAGATACTGTTTTAAAACAATATCAGCTAACGCCACAATAATGTCTTAAATCATTTCGTTCCGCACATAGATCTCCGAATGTGTCGCATGTTCAGTTTTCATCTAGACTTTCGGCTATGTTTGAATATTATTGTAAATTAAGAGAAGTTTCAGAGTTTAAATCATTATGTGACTTGATTGCGTCAGATAAACTCTTTCAATCCCTGGAACGTGAAACCTCCGCACATATTTGTGTAAGAGCTGGTGATAAATGGCTAAACCCCCTTGATATGGGTCGAGAATGTGATCTGTATTTTGCGTCTAAAGGCAAATCACTCCGCAAAATTTCTTATAATTCCAAATTATCGATAGGATTCGAAAACAGGAGTTTATATAACCATAGTCAAAGAAGAATAACGGAAAAACCTTCAATAACTAGCCATGACAAATATTTATCCGGCAATCGCGATAATAAGTGTTTCATATGTAATGTATGTCATTTTGCCAAAAATTGTCCTCAAAGATTTAAAAATACCCTTAGAATTAATCAATCCAGTGACCATGTTAATATGATAGAAAATAAAAGTGGTGATGATAGTAATTTAATGTTAGGAATTTCAACAAATGCTTTGACTGATATCCCACAAAATAAATTAAAATATGTTGATATTTTAGTAGATGGTAAAAAATTACGAGTTTTAGAAGATAGCGGTGCACAATGCATTGTATTAAAAAAGTCTTTCTTCGAAAATAAACGTTCGATTGGTAAACCCACATTAATTTCGTGTTTCGGCGAAAGAGAAAAAACTGACGTTGCGTATTTTAATTTCTCTTTGCCAAGGTCATCGAATGTAATAAGGAGCAAAGCATCATTGAGTAATCGTTTGCGCGTGGATAGTATCATACCACCTTCTATTTATTCTATGCTTTTGGAAGGTTCAAAGAGCATAAATGAAAATACGAGCCGTCAAAACAGTTTCAAGGACAATTATCAGTGTTCGATTGAGGCAGTAAATAGTGTGAAACATCCAAGTCAGAATAAAACATATGGATTTGCTTTATTCACTTTACGGATTGGATCATCATTAGAAATGAAGGACTGTTTATTTGATTCGAGGCGCATTACTAACTCCAAACTACGTTCGGATATAAATTCTTCAGTAAATAACTATCATCCAAATAAAACGGAAATTGTTGATTTACAAATAAAAAACAAGAGGATCTACGATAAGAAAAGGAAGAAACCTACGAAATATCAAGTTGATGATATTATCGTCATACAGAGGACCCAGTTTGGTGAAGGTCTCCAGCTGAGATCCAAATTTTATGGACCGTATAGAAACAAGACTGTTCATCCCCATGAAAGATACGAAGTGGAGAAGATTGGAAATCATGAGGGACTACAGCAAAACGATCATATGAAGCCTTGGGCAATGGATTTCTAAGCCATTACCTGCAAACTACCTTTTTTGTATAATTTCATAGCTTTCGTTTTGTTTATTTTTCAAGTACATGCAGATTTTCAGATTCCTGTTGAGGACGACAGTAGGTTCAGGATAGCCGGTTGTGGAAATCGAACTTGACTTATCGCCATAGAACGTCTCACCACCAGAGAGCGCTGCTACTGTCTCGGTGACATTCCGCTAGAGGAAAGAAGACTTTTACGAATTTGGAGTGGCACATGGATTGTCTGAGATATATCACTACTAAAACTGTTTTACGAAATAAGTGCACGGGGCACAGCCATCTGACTGAAATGAACTGTCTTCGTATATCTGTTTTGTTAACATTACTTATGCTTTTCTCAATTAACTATATTCAAGGGTCTGTTCATATTAATCGCTGTAAATAAGAATAAATAACTTCGAACAACCGAAATATCATCATTGGGAATATCCGGACTTTACATATATATATATATATATATATATATTTCTTTTTCATTTTCTAACATTATTTGTGCACATTTATTAATTTATGAGTGAAGGTCAAAATATAACGGTCAATTTGAAAATGCAATAAAGCAATTTATGTTACTTGGAGAAGTAAATTAGTTTTAAATATTATTTCCGAAATATAGATTAGTCGGTTTCATATATTAAATGAACATATTAGAACTTGTAGGTTACATACATGATATGACGAAAAAAAAAACTCGTTGAACTATTTTTGATTTTTTTAAAAATAATTGATTGCAATTTCTTTCAGGAGAAATTTATTTTGATCAATTTAAATCTTTGTTTGAATTGAAACAAAAAATCATTTTTTAGCATCTAATTTTTACTTATTTTTTCAGCAAAATATGTCCTTTCAAAAAATTCGAGATTCGTTTTTTCTTTATTTTAACATAGTAAATATTATTTATGTTTAATTTTCTGATTAGTAATTAGCTATATACGTCACAATCAGTTGCGAAGTTTTGTTAAAACTAATTTAATATCTATAAACAGGAAGGTTTAATTCAAACAGGATAGAACTAAAAATTATTATGTGCTGCTGGAAAAAGTATTTACATACAAAATTTTAAATGAATTTCTTTTATAAGATAAAATACATAATTATATCTAATTTAATTTTCTGTTGAGGATAATACATTTTAATTGCTACCACACTCATCAAAATATGTTAACTAATTGACAGTGTGCATTTTGATTAAAATATATTCTACATGGAAAAAAATATAAATTATTTGTATATATTTGCATAGAGGCCATTTTCCGTTGTGTTTCATAATTAAATATTACTAGAATAAATTAGCTTTTATAAGTGACATAATTTAACCTACTCAAAAACAGTATTGCCTCTTTTCTATTCTCAATAACTGGCTTTTAAGAGGTTAAAATAATATTTTCTAAAAAGTGGGCCCCATCATAGCTTTCAAACGATGTGCTTATAAAAAACATATTCATAAGCTCTTCATGACAAAAACTTCTCCAAAATTTCACAACTTACAATATAAAAACTTTTTTTCTTAAAACTGGGGTAAAATATAGGTCATACGTTCTCATGAACATTGAGTTAAAAAATCAGATAAAAGCTCTCCAGACATTTTTTTTCTTCCTTTACAGCAATATCTAAAATAAGAGAATACCATGTTTTTTCACAACTTGATCATTATGTCTAACAGACAGTATAGAGAGGCATCCTGCTTTTGGATGCCTTCCTATGCGCACAATGAAAAAACGAATCGATAAAAAAAAACCTTGCAACCTTACGTGAGATTTTCGAAAAACGAAAGGAGCACCAAGATTACAGTCGAAGCTACTTAGTGATTTTTACGTGTTCCTGAAAAAAATCTACGAAAAAAAAAATTGGTACCCTATTTGTAGCTGGCAAAAGCATCTGTTTCTTCTTTTTTCCCCTCTACCCTTTCTTTTTTATTTCCACGGGATTCGCAACATTTTTTTTTTCCATCGTCTTTTGTCGGCTCGAAGTTGGAAGTCCCACAAAACACGGCTCATTTAATTTTTGTGTCTCCTTTTTGCCAGATTTTATCGATTTAGTTGGTGTCCATGATTCTAATATTTTTTTCTTCCTCTTCTATTTGGGTATATTTTTTGAGCTCCCAGTGTTTGTTCTTGTTCGCTTATCACTCCGGGAGAGCCGATCGAGCGTGAGGGGAGCTCTCAATTTAAGGCGGTGATTTTTCGAGTCACTTACCCAAAAGAAACGATTATTTCAGAGCTTCGTACACTTTTTTTCACGAGCAGTCGAGTGTGGTTACAATAAAGGGATAAACTAAGAGTTTTTGCTCTTCTTTTTTTTTTTTTACTAAATCGTTTTATGGCTTCCTGATGCATTTTTTGAAACGTTTTAATACGATATCGTAATCGAGCTAGCATCTCTATCTCGTATTTTACTTATCAGCACAATCTGTTAAAGCAGTCATTGGCAGTGACAGTATGAAAGAGCGATGCACTGTATTCATCGCAGAAAATTTTAATCGAAACTTTTTTAAATGTACTTTATTTAATAATATATTTTATCCTTTTAAATGAAGCTTAAACAATCTACAAATCCTCGATTAAGGAAGACTTAATCCGTTTAATATTCGAAAAAATTAAATTTGGTTTCATTTATCCCATTACACACAGCTTGAATCGTTTACTCTGGATACATTGCCGAGCATAGTACACACATTTGTGAAAAACTCCTTGACACTTATTCGATATAAGTATTTAAATTCTTTTTTTTTCTATTAAAATGATATTTTAGCACATGTGAGAAATTTAACATTTACCTATAAAGACATAGACATTCAAAGTTAGTTTTCCACATATATCAATATATTCTTTAACAATTAATATTTCTTGAAAAAGACAGTATAATAAAAAAATATATATTTTGATAGAAAAAAAGAAAATGGTAATTTTGATTTTTAAAAACTATTATTTAACATTTAAAAAATATATTCTGTACATAAGAGCCATAAACTGTTCATTTATTTATTATATCTTCATATTGCTTATAAAAAATTATCAATAATATGTAACAAAAGAATATTTCAGCCATATGAAAAAAAAAAGAACTTAATATTAAAAAGAATTAAGAATGCATGTTTGTCTACAGAACTAATTATCCTGAGAAGGGTACTTGTATCTTTTGGAATATTTATTTAGTAAATTTGGTACTTTCCTATTCAGTTTGGGCGTAGGCGATAAAGTGGCTATAATGATACAACTCATGCCCAACGGAATACGTTTTTTTTATTTATATTGTGTGTTTTGTCGCCAATAAAGTTTACTTGACGAGACTGACACAGGAAAAATGGAAAAGTGCCGAAATGTTCTCCTTTATGGTAACTGTATTCCAACCTCTCTAAAATTTCATTTGGGCTTTAAATTAAGTAATTTTTTTATTGTAGTTCGTTAATAATACTGTTTCATTCATTGCCTTGCATTATTTATTATTACTTTAGTTGTACAGTAGTTTTATTCATCAATAAATTAGTATATGTTTTTTTCTCCTTTGTTGTAAATGAAACGTTTCTTTTTTATTTAGAATGTTTTTTAGAATAATTTATTTTCTTTTAAATTTTGCATGCAATATTTTGCTTTTATGTGCTTAAAGTGTAAGCTTATATTTAATTTTTGTTTTACCTTGATTCCCTTTCTTCCATCCTTATTAAGGGCAAATATTATTTATATTATAAATATGTTTTTTCGACTAGAAGGAACATAATTGCCCTACATTTTCAAACCTGACAGTACAATTTGTGACTCATGCATGAATTCAAAACTAATTCTCAAAATGAAGAAGAATTACACGACAAAGACAAGAAAGGAAAACAGAAACACAAATAAATAAATTATTAATTGAATTTACAGCAAATTCATTTATTTGAATTTTTTAATATATTTTAATTAATGATTTTACAATTCATATAAGAAATAATTAATCTATAAATTTTCTGTTCTTTTCTGTTCCATAAACAAAGTTAAAGTTAATGATATATTCATATTGCCAATAAAAAACAAATACTTTTTTCACAAAAAACTGGTCCTAGCGATAATTAATATACTTTTTCTACAACTATGAGTATTATTCCTCCTTCAAAACTTATAAATTTAACTTTAAGAATTAAATTCTTTAAGCATACATGATTTAAATATATTTTGAAAACATAGTGTTCAAAACACAAGATTTAGAAGATAAAATTTAAAATGAAAAGGAGAATTTGGAAGTCAAATTTGGAGAAGGGTTGGTGCAAGTTAAATACCAAACAATGTCTTAAAGAATTCCATATTTAATATGATATTTTTTTAAAACGTACACAATAATATTAAATTACCTATGATTAATAGTTTCTTTGAAATTCTTCCTTCCAGACAAGTCATTTTTAAAACAAAAGGTACAATCATTGAGGGAAGATTGGAGTAAGTAACAACCTCTCTAGTAACAAAATTAAATAAGTCTTAATAAATTCTGAACTCCATTACGTAGCTGTCAGGTTAAGACAACTACTGTTTTGTCACGTTACACGTTTATAAGCTCATCCCTGCACATTTAAATTCATAGAAGGAGGCAGGTTAGTTAACTCCATTCTCTTTAATTACATGCATATACTTCTGGCGACATAAGCGGTACGAGTGAATTTCACATTTCTGGAACTCGAAACTATGAAACTACAGAAAAGTTAAGGATATTCGTGTCACTTTGTGAGATTAATGAAGGAAATTTATCTGAAGATGGCAGCACGAACGACAATGTAGTGTTACTCTGAATGATGTGGAATTTGACATAAAAGATAAATTTTATACTCTAAAATACAAAAGCATGAATATATTCAATTACTCTTAAAATCTGTCGTTGTGTACATCCATTTTTCATAATAAACGATTCTCTTCAACGACATAAATTTTTATAATCATTTGATATTTTCAATTACTATAATCAGTTATTATATACAGTAGTTCGCTGCATAAAACACACAGAAAAGTCAAGTGTGGATAATTATTACGAAATACATCTAGTGGTTGTTTAAGTCAAGTTTAAATAACAAGTACATTCTTAAAATACACTTAATGGAAATCATATTTTAACACTGAAATATTTATATATTTGAGCATATTTTTTTTAAAAAAATTAAATCACATTTATAAGCATGAATATATATATGTATGAGAAATTAATTATCAATATTTGTATTTACCGTAAATTTTAGTTGACAAGCCGCTCTAGCGTATTCGCCGCACACTTGAGAATGAACTAAAAAACTGAACGTTTATCGGATAAGCCGTACTGCCGTATATGCAACAGAAAATCATTCCATAACAAGGCATTTTATATTCATGCTTTAAGTACTTAATTCTATATTGATATGTTAATCATAGCTAACATTTACAACATAATTATAAACCATATTATAAATAAATGAACAAACATCAGCCCTTGAATCAGCTCGAAATAAACTTTGTTGATTTCAAATAAACATTATTTTTATGGTTTCGATGAACCTTTAAATTACCATATTAAGAAAACGGATACGCAAATTAAGTAACCAAATAGTAAATTATGATTAAAATGAATAACATTGATTTACACAAAATCTTCTAAATCAACTCATCAATGTCGGAATCAAGCAAATTTAATAAATTATCAAAAATAGCACATTTTTCACTCTGTTCTAAATCACTTCTTTCAACCTCTCTATCTACATCTTCTTTTCCAATGATTTCGGATTTGATGAATTCTATACACCCTCATTAGCCTATGACTACCATGTTTAATCAAATCTCAAGGAAATTTAATTGTACAAAGCGTTTCTGATCCGCAGTTTGTGTTGGAATGGAATCGCTTGTTATCCATACCTCTCACTACTTTCGTAACTCATCCTTGAAAAATCTATTGATGGTGGGATCCATCAGAAGTTCAAAATATGCACCAACCAATTCCTGTTTCGACAAATGTTTTTCTGCCAAAAGAAAATCACTTCTTCGTACATTCATCTTCTTTCGTTTATGCCTAATAATGTCCTATTTAGGGAAACTTCTTTTCAATACGGTTTATCTCTTGAAAATTATCAAAGTTTTTTTTATCTCTCCAACGGTGGCGTAGTATAAAACACGTGGGTTGTTTTTTTCATCTAGGATCCATAGTAATAATGATAATAATAAGTCATCCAGTACTAAAGATAAAGTAAGCGATAACTAAGTGCTGAAACAAGTAAGCAATTTGCAAGCACCACAAACAATAACCAATAAGTAAGTCGTAAAGCATTAAGACGTTTATGAATGAACGCAGAACTTTAAGAAATGAAAATTCCTACGCCTGTTAAAAAATAGTAATCGGGAAATGCTGACAAAACTTGATTTCTCTAAAACGGATATGAATTACACTGAGCCCATCTTAACCTAGCTTGGCCAAGCTAGTTACACTGCATTTACGCTACCTGGAAGCACACATAAAACAAAAATATCGTAGGAAATTCTACATTAACAGTTTCTTTTGTGAACAGCTTTACTTTTAAATTAGAAAAGTTCTAAGAGCCGAGAATGAAACAAAATTCTTTCAAATAGCCACCAAAGCCGTTACATTTGAACTTTTAAACATGCACAAGCTAGTAAATCCACAATTACTGAACATGTACTTACTTTTAATAAGAATGCATAAATCCTATTGCATTTATAACTTCTGAATATTTTCAGAATATTTAAAAACATAATGTTCTATATTCTGAACATAGTTATAATTTCGAAAAAAAAATATCAAAAATTTAATTTCAAAACATTTTTTAGTATTCAAATTCTTATTTTTTGACAACTATTGTGCAATATTAATTATTCTTGAGTTTTCTTATTGCAAAAAAATATTACAATCATTTTATGGAAATAATTTAATTCCATCATGAGCGAAATATCAGCAATTTGGATTCAGCAGATTTTGAGAAAATTGTACCGTAATCACGAAAACAATATTTTGAAAAACAGAAAGCGCGATTACATGTACCTTTTTTTTCTAATGCATGGTATGCATAGTTATAATTTTTAAATTCAATTTAATCAGTGAAGCGCTCTTTATTTTTAACTGGAAAGTAAACAATACGTGTTTAGTTTGATGCAATTTAGGGACTGTTGCATAAAAGGGACAATTTTAGAACTTTTGTTTTTAATTTACGCATGTATAAATTAATTTTTTTACATCTCTTATACTTTTTCTGTTCAAAAAAGTAGTTTTAGAAGAGTATTTGAGTAGACTGCTATTACATTTTTAAAAAATTCAAATTTTTTAAAACTAAATTTGGAAATTTTTATGGCCACCCTGCTATTGGATTTATTAATATTTTTATTTAACTATTTTTGATGTTCTTAATAATGCTTTTACCAAATTTATGGGTTGATTTTTATAAGAAATCAATAAATTTGGAGAGATGAGTAAAATCTTGATATACGTAGTGTACTGTATTGAAGACTATTAAAAAAAATGACTTGTTTTCAGGACATCACATTTATTTGCGCACATCTTTTCAAACATAAATTCAAGACACAATTTTACATCAGCACCACTTTTAAACGTTCGTCTTTACCTCTTGGAACCAAACTCAATACTAAATTTCATATCCGTTGCCAGTAAATTATCTAAAATCAAAACTATGATCTGGTGTTGCCAAAAAAATATATCTTAATAAAGAATATTGAAAAAGGTATCACTTTAAGTTTAAATCGTCTGCTTAAAAAGTAGAATAGGTAATATCTTAAATAAAGTATCACTTTAAATTAAATCGTCTGCCTTTAAAAGTCGAACAGATAATATCTTAAAAAAAGTATCACATTAAGTAAAATCGTCTGCCTTTATAAGTTGGACAGATAAT
Source organism: Nephila pilipes (assembly GCA_019974015.1). NCBI lineage: Eukaryota > Metazoa > Arthropoda > Arachnida > Araneae > Nephilidae > Nephila > Nephila pilipes. The sequence continues at coordinate 209,313 of BMAW01022348.1, forward strand.
ATCTTAAAAAAAGTATCAGATTCATTTGTTTTTAAAAATTGAATATGTCACAACACACACACTTATATATATATATATATATATATATATATATATATATATATATATAT
>BMAW01022348.1:209432-251720 GCA_019974015.1 Nephila pilipes
ATATATATATATATATATATATATATATATATATATATATATATATAAGGTACATTAAAATCAGTGAAATCCCCGATGTCCTCTACATGTCACTTTTTGAAAAAGTAGCTATTCACTTTAAGAGAAAAAAAATTACTAATGTTGTTACATGAACTATATATATCACACAGAAAAAAAATGGAATAAATTTATTTATATTTGAGAAATAATAGCATTTTAAAGGGACTTAGTACCTTACGAAATCAAAGGAGAACATTTTGACAAACTTTTTTCGATTCATCATATATCAACAATTTTTTCTCATTTGAATACGAAACTTTGCCAGTGTGTGTAATAAAGTTTATATTTTAAAATATTGGCTCAAATTTCGCTATAGATTAATATATTTTCTTATACAACAGGAAATATGCGTACAAAAATTTAAAAAATGAATTAGCTTACCTTACGTTACCCACAAGATAACAATTGAAAGATGTACAGTAGAACCATAATTCTTTACCAAATTAAAGCTAAATAATGACACTATTCTGTAAACTTTAAATTTTAAATTTATCTTACATAAAAAAAATTGAAAAATTAAAAAACTTTCAAGTTTGTATTTAGTAACTTTTTTTTTCATGTATCATGTTATAAAATCAAATATAATCATCCTATTAACAAAACTGAGTTTCACAGAATAAAGACCCACAAGTACAACACTCATGTAAAATTTTAAAGTTCTGCATGCAATTTTTTTTTTTAATCCTGTGGGAAATTGTGAAAATAACAAACTGAGAAAAAGAAAAAGAGGTTTGCTTACATTGCATTACATAGAACAAGCCACTTTAAACTTTTACATTTTTTGTTGCACAGGGCGTAATAATTTTCGGATTTTGAAACATTTATTTTTAAAATGCTCCTAATATTCAACACTATTTTTTGAAAACAAATTTGAAAAATCGAATTTTTGAAGGTGCAAAAGAACTAAGTCCCCTTAAATGTATTGATGTATTGAAAAAATACATTGTGAAGAAAACTGTTTTACGGAACAATTTTAACTTAAAAGTCACATCTAATAACACATCGATCAATAACTCCCGAGTCTAAAATTGAAAACAACATTTTTTTTGTAAATTTTTTTTTATTCATCAACATAACACCTTTTGTTAATCACTTTTTTGGGTGATACAATCGTTCCAACGCTTTTCCAAATCTTTTTTTTTTTTTTCGCAAGAAATCTTTTTTGTTGCGAGTAAATAGCGATAAACAGCTTTCTGAATCATCAACTCGTTGCTGTTTTTGTTCCATCGAAAGCAATCGCGGCACCCACTTGGAAAAAACCTTTTTCACTTCACTTCAAAAAACCTTTTTCCTGGTCCGATCGACTTAAAATTTTGACACGTTTCAAGCAAAGTTTAGTACTCTAGAAAGACCTGGTTACTGGTTTACTACGAGTGCCATCTCTGGGTTAGTCTCGGGAGTTATTGATCGATGTGTTATATACTTCAAAAAACACAAAATTCCATTTTAAAACGTGAGATGTGACTATTTATTCAAACCAATTAATTCACTAATATTTACAGCTTCATAGTTTTAATACCTTTTCACTTCTTTCATGTTAATAATTGTGCATGACTAACAAGAAAAAAAAGGAAGAAAATATGAAAAACTTAATAAAAATACATTTTCTTAAAAAAAAATTCCCTACGTATAATAGTAGAATATTTTTTTGTAATAAAATGCGTGATGAATAAGAATATAGATTATTAAAATATTAATAGCATTTACCTTAGTTTACTTTGTATATATACACATTCGATTTACCAACAATCAATCGCTCATAAAAAAGATATAGTTACTAAACGGAGCAATAAATGGTCAAATTACGGTTTGTACATAATAAATTAAACTTTTGGAAAGTTATTGATAAAAAAAAATGTATAAAATACCGACATCTCTAAAAAGTAATCTTCAATGGCCATTTTAGCCTTGGGGCCATGGTTGCGAATTCACGGACAGTGTTGCTTCCGTCTTGTCGGGGGTTGGAGCCGTGATGCCGCTGGATTCCCGTATTGTGAAAAGGTTAATGCGCGTTAAATCTGTCAAATTCCCTCTATTGACTTGGTGTATAAGTTCAGAGAAGGAGGTGCCAGCTCATGCGACGTTCTCATGATCTGAGGTACAAAATTTCATCTCTTTGTCAATAACCTTTATGTTGCTTCTAAATATGACAGTAATGAGTAATCAATCAAAAAAGAGCTTCTAGTCTCAAAAGTTCTAGTTCTCTAAAAAAGAAGGTGTAGTCTAAAAATGTGATTGTGGGTTTTTTTTTTTCAGTTTTAATTTTTTATGTGTATAGTTCTCACACATACATGAATCGAGCGATACTAATTACGAAGCATATAACTAAATAAAAATCACAAAACTGATTTTTAGATCATTTTCAGAGCAATTAGCTCCAGAAGCATGTAAAATCTAGTTAATTATAAGCTTTAAGATAATGAAGGTTAAAGTGTGTTCCAAATACACACGCTTAGACATTTTGAGAGAAATCTATGCCATAATAATCTATACAATTGAAAGTTTTGCCTAATTGTGATGTTTTTATATTTTTAATATTTCTCGTATTTAATGCGTAACCTAACTATGTGCTTGGTAATAATTAATTGAAAAATTCCTCTCTGAAATAAGAAAGAACAAAATCATACAAATTATTCCCATTAAATCCAGCTGTGAAGGTTATATATTTAACTAATTTTATAGTTTCAAAAAAAATTAAAAATAAAAATTGCCCTCTTTCCGAACTGACGAATATTCAAAAAATATAAATCATGACTTTCATAGATAAATTTCCATATTTTGCGCTGAATAAAGTAATTCAAAAAAAAAATTAATAATGCATATGAAATTTTATTGCAATCAGAGATGATTCTTATTAAATAAGATTTCTCTCGATATGTATTGAGTTTTTCCCTTCTTTTTTCCAGTAGAGAATGTTAAACGATTGTAATTTTGAAACTTGTTTTCCCTACAATTTTAGTTCACGTTGAGATCATTTTAAAAATAATGATGGAATTTCAGACATCATTACTGCTCCTTTTTACATGTTTCAATAATATATGTATCTAGCATGCTTCTTAATGAAAGCCGTTCATATGAACTAAAAAAAAGCATTTATTTTACTTCAAATGTGTCAAAAGTTTTATTTACAATAAAAAGTATGATTATGTAATCCCAATTTTTCTTCTAATTTTATCTTCAGTTGCTAAGAGTATTAGTTTATATGTTATTTCATCAATTACAAATTTTAAAAAATATTTTCTATTATTTCTCATGCTTAAAATGTTAATGTTTTATCATTAGTTAATTCTCTTAAAATTATGTTAAAAAATTTCAAAAGTTGATATAAATCTGTATTAGTCAAGAGTGAATGCCTAGCATTATTATTTAGTATTAAAAAAAAAACATTATTGTATCGCATCATTTACTGAATGTCCTCTAAATATTTTAAACATTATAAAATAAAAATAATGCTTGAATATTAACCTTAAAGAACATCATTTGTTAAAATATCACAATTTTGATTCATCCTTACTGTTAATAATCTGCAATAGACCTTTCAAGAAGCTATATATTAAACAAACGACGGCGTCGACTTTCAACATCGAGGATTGAAACAAGCCTTCATAAACATGCATTTGCATTTAATGTTAGCATTTATATATAATACAATGTTAAATGCTCTTTGCTTCAATTTATTATTATTTCTTACACATCCTCATTATTAGAGCATGATCTTGATATTGTTGGTCTTTGTGTGTATTTCTAAAACAACTGAAACGAATTAAAAATTCAAATATTAAAATAGTCAAAATTAAATTTAGTCCTATTCTTAAAACGAATAAAAAAAAAACTCTGAATTTAAATACGATGTTGAAAAATAAAAAGGTAAATAGAAAAATACTATGTTTTTCTTTTTCTAAGAATAAGGGGAAAAAAAAATATTAAAAATTGTCATTTAGTGTGGCACAATATTTCCTACTATAAGTACTAAAATAAATATTTTAAAGGAATAGATTATTATTATTTAAAAATAAATTTTGGAAATTCTGTTTACTAATACCCCCGAAAGGGCTTAGGATTTTGACTTTTGTCTTTTAGTGATTCACAGTTCTGTTACAAATAGTCGAGACACTAGAAATGCTAATTTGTGCACAACATAAGGGAAGTCTTTATTTGACAGTAAAAGAAAAGTGATAACTTCTCTGAAAGGGAACATCATTAAACAAGCCTATGGCAGTAGAACCATGCTTTATTCGAAGCTCTTAGAAGCAATTACAGTGTATCTCCTTTTATACATTCGAATATTTATTTTCCGGAGGCTACTTGTTAAATTACTTGTTTCCTCCAGAAAGCGAGGTTAATTTTTAAAAAAAAAAGTTCATTTGGCTACACCGCGATTGCAAAGTGCGAATAAACGCTATTGTGTTTTAAAGAATACTTGTTTGTTTGGCGAGGCACTCTAAACAAACTTTGATCTTTGTGTGATGCATCGTTTCCATTAAGGGGCGCTTCTTTTCTCTCTTCTCTTTGAAGAGCTCTTTCTACTACTTTCATGGCTTTGGATCTGGCAGTTTAATTACTACAGAGAGCTGCACGCAGATAGCTTTTCCACGCCAACTTTTACCGAAATTCCAAGGGCTTTTTTTCCTACTTAGATTGATAAAGTGATTTAAAAAAATGGTAATAGTATTTCATCCGAGCTAGTTAAAAATAAAGGATAAAATGTTAGCTAATCTTCCCCTTTCTTAATGTATTCCTAATTTTATTCGGGAATAAAGAGAGATAAAATATTATAAAAAAAATTGGAGCACAAAATTGATGTTTTATTATTTAGAATAAGTCCTTCATATCTGCACAGTATTTCAATATTTTCCCATTCACCACTTTTAAAATTACAACAAATATAACTAATTTTTCCAAGATTTCTCATATATATGTATGAGAAATGTCTGAATTTAGGATTGATAAAAAATTACCTAAATATCAGTTATATCAACTTTTCATATTAAAATTTAACACAAAAAATGAACGTAATTCTTTCTAGATATCAGTAGAAAAATAAAATATAGGTAAAATCATTTTACGTTTTATGATTTCCTTCCTGAAATTTCTTGTCAAATTTTCACTTAAGACACTATAAGTGTGAATTTTATCGTTTTAACTATTACAATACACACACGCGCACAAACACACACACACATATATATATATGTAGGATTTTCTTACATTTTGAAACGCCTTCTAAGGCTAGATGGCGCCACGAGCTAGAGCTTATAATTTTTGACTTCTATCAAACTAGTTCATACGCGTAACGGCACATAGAAGAGTGCGACCAACAGAGAAAGACAACGTTCTGATAGCTCTTTTGATCTATTTTAACTTAGTAAATAGTGTACAATATTATATGGTTTAATTAAATGTCATCATCTAAGAACCCGCTTTGTTATTGAATCCTGAAAACCCCTAGACATCTATAAAACGAACCATGTACCCCATTTCTGTAGTTAGGATTCCACACAGTAAAAAAATGGCGGCTTCGGCCGGGCTGGAAAAGTAACGCATCAATCAGAATTCAGCGCACCTTACTGTCTCACTGCAACATTACCATCCTGGTAATTTTGTTTTAATAAATAAGTGCACTTTGCATTCCTGGAACAGTTTTGAAGAGGACCTTGAACCAATGAAAAAGAGTGCTGTCAGTTCATCATTTAATCGGTTAATTAAGTTAACTTCGGAAGATGTGAAAATCGCTACAGAAGAACTGAAAATTTCAACCCTGAAAGTAAAAACTATGAGATTCATCCGAGTAAAGAATTTTATTATTATTTATAAACGAATATCTAGAAAATGTTTCACTTGTAGTTATCCTAAACATTTACCAATAGTTGTCCTGAAGTAAAGAAAGAGTGAAAACCTGAGAGACCATCGAACTCTTAAGTACAAACCTATTTTGTTGTCCCGCAAAAGTGCTACACCTAAAAGATATAACCCTTGGTGACAAAACTATTTCCGATCTCATAGAAACTGGTATTTCATTTAGTGTCATCTACGAAGACATAAGTATGAAGTCTGTAGACCAACAAAAGTTTTCAAAGAAATGTAATATTCTATCCGGAATAGGTAAATCGCTTGTGTTGGTGAAAGGTACTTTTAAACATGATCTCGTCGTAGATGAAGACGATTATTCCTTAACATGGTATGTTGTGTCGACAATGCATATAAACTTCGAAGCTATCATAGGGACAGACATTTCGGAATAAGCCTCTTTAAAGCTTACCAAAGAAGGAGTCAAGTTCCACACATATGAGGAAAAAAATACCAATGCCAAAAAGAAAGCATTCGCCTGGAAGCAAAAGGAAGTATTCAAGAAATTCAGTCTGAGAACCAAAGGACATATAATAAGAAGAGAAAAAAGGCTCCCCTGTACCAGATTGATGATTTAGTAGCATTCCAACTTACACAATTTGGTGTAGGCATCAAACTCACAACTTAACTTTTCGGAACATATCGAATTGCTAAAATTAAGTCCAGAGATCGATAAAGGATAGAGAAAGTAGGCGAACATGCAGGCCCGAATGTAACTACTACTACTGCTTATCTAATGAAATACTTCTCCCCTGGGTAGATAAAATTCGGCCACTTTATTTTCTCAATAGCAAATCCTTTTGATTTTTTTTTAAAGTTTTATTTTGTAATATTTATATTTCGAAGTTTTTGTAGCTTTAAACATGTGTTCGATCAGATTGTAAGGTCATCATCAGATGTCGCTGAGGTCATCGCCACTCAGGAGTGGCGAGCTGTAGGAATTTTACATTTTAAGAGAGAGAGAGAGACGCCCTCTAACACAAGATGGCTTTACGATCTGGAGCTCTACTTTGTGACTTCTTTCCAAGGGGTTCACACGAGTAACGGCACAGGGAATAGAGCGATTAACAGAGAAAGACGCGATCTGATAGATCTTTAATATGTATAACCAATAGTTCTATTTTATCTTAATAAATACATAATAATATTATATGGTTTAATTAAATGTTATCTTCTTAAAATCCACTTTGTTATTGAAACCAGAAAACTTCTAGACATCTTTAAAACGAGCCATGTACCCCATTTCTCTAGTTAGGATTCTACAAATATATATATATATATAACACATCGATCAATAACTCCCGAGACTAACCCAGAGATGGCGCTCGTAGTAAACCAGTAACCCGGTCTTTCTAGAGTAAGAACCTTTGCTTGAAACGTGTCAAATTTTTAAGTCGATCGGACCAGGAAAAAGGTTTTTTGAAGTGAAGTGAAAAAGGTTTTTTCCAAGTGGGTGCCGCGATTGCTTTCGATGGAACAAAAACAGCAACGAGTCGATGATTCAGAAAGCTGTTTATCGCTATTTATTCGCAACAAAAAAGATTTCTTGCGAAAAAAAAAATTTGGGGAAAAAAAAAAAAAAGATTTGGAAAAGCGATGGAACGATTGTATCACCCTAAAAGGTGATTAACAAAAGGTGTTATGTTGATGAATAAAAAAAAAAATTTGCAAAAAAAATGTTGTTTTCAATGTTTAGGACTCAACTGAAATATAGGAATACAAATAATATTTTACTCTTACGGAATTAAAAAGTTTAATTCGAAAATTATACTTCTAAAACTTTAAACATTGGAAAAATCAAATAATAACTATTCCCTAAAAAAATTGTCAATAAATCAACTAAATATTTTAAACAATTCATGGGAACCAGCGCACGATTTTTAAGTGTTAGTTTGGAAGCGAAACGTATTCTCCCCATTTAGGCATGATACCTCATACGTATACAGCAAATTTGGAATAGAATTTCATAATACATAAGAAACATAAAAATGGGGCCACAATATATGTTTTACTTGTAACTTATATATGATTATCATTATTAACCCACATTGTGTAAAACCACCTGTTAGGTCTTCCTGTTTACTCTTAAGTGATTTAGTAACTATTTCGTCTTTCCTCGATATAGTTTATAAACTCTTGATTGCTTCTTTTTCTGCTCTTAATCTAAAAATTTAATTTATTTTCATCAAAACTGATGGAGAGTGAAATTTCAATACGGGAAGAAAAAATATGCCAAGCGTAAAGATATGGAGACAAATTAACTCTTGAAGTAGTATATTTAGGTTACAATGTCACATTTTAAAACATATACAGTCACATCCAATTCATTTGTAAAATAATGTTATATTATTAACCGCTGTATTTGCCCCGATTTTAAATACAAGCATGGATGTATTTTTTCATTCAAATACTTTATATGATTTTATGGAATTGTGTCCCATATCTGCTAAACTTGATCGGTCTAATCAGCAACCGTCCTTACTGGTTACGGATGATGTTGGTGTTTTGTCTTATAATGCCACATACATTGAGAAATATCTGGTAGTATTTCCGGCATTGCAAAGCTTGTTGTGTGACAGCAGCAAAATGGGACAAAACAGTGGTAACCTCATAGAAATTCCCCTTCCCTGAAATTTCGTTAAAAAATGATAACACAATTGGTTCAATTACTTATATGACGTACAAATTTCCAATCAAATAGCTTGGAATAGCTACTAGACTTCTCATTTTTTCTAATGCAACTAAGTTCCAGTGACTTCAGGCTTCAGCCAGGTTGGTTATAATCAATGTACGGCCTTCATTTACCCCAAGATAAAAATGATTGAAATCTGAGAATGCAACAAGTCACCATTCTGCTATTCATTGGGAAAAGTTAGTGGCATGAATGCACAAGGCATCTGGTTCAGAGATTTCCTTGAAATGATAGATTGGTTCACGTTCATTGTGCCAATTACAGCTTACAGAATCTAGAATTTTTGAAGCAGATATAATATGATGCATTAAAGCGATTATGAAAATCTTTCATCTCAATAGTGATCTGTGTAAGATAAGATCTTGGGGTTTTTTTGTGAGAGTACATTCCCATGAAAACTGCTGCCAACAATCATGCACAGTTATTATACCTGTTCCATTGATTATATTCCCTCGAAAGCGAAATTTCAATAAATATCATTTTTCAGACTTATGAACACGTTTCCTAAATTGAAATTTTCTAACAGAACTCTTTCTTAGTGTTAATACTTCTGTTTCTAGAATTATATATTTACCTATGCAACTGTGGTATTCTAGTTGTCAAGATCTTGAGAGTGTGTTTATAAATATTATAGTCGAATAATGTGGACTAGATCTCAGCCTGTAATGTTTGAATAATCTTCAACATATTTCCGGTTAAAAATCATTGGTAAGCATCATTCCATTTCACATGTAGTCCTCATTTATTAGAAGTCATTCAAAATTACGAGGTTCTTCACCAGAAACTAATATAATGCTTTTAAGTGTGCCGGTAAGAAGTATTCTCTCAATTGATCTACATTCACATATATTGAAATAGGTTTCAATTCTAATTATATATACTTATACTTCAACGAATATTATTATATTGAAACAAATAATTTTACTTCGGTAAGATACATTGATGATCTTAATTTCCTTAGAAATAATTAAAAGCAGAAGACAAACTTTACTTATACTATCTCATTTAAAATTATTATTAAAATTATCAATGCAATGAAGCATATTGTAATACAAATGATTGCAGAGAAAATATTAATTTTCTTTTCCACAAGATACATTTCCAAAACAGTAACCTTAGTATTTCATGTTTTAGAAATACTATATGGAATTACATTTAATGTAACAAAAGACTAATTAATAATGTTTATTTTTTTCAGTAAATATTTTGATATTTTCCAAAATATATTTAAATTTCAAGAAAAAAATAAAATATTTTAAATAACTGTGATTATGTTAAGGGTTTTCTGTTTGCTATTGTTTTTGTATGTGTTTCAAGTAATTGTATTTACTCTTAGTAAATCATTTCATTATTTTAATTCTTTAAATAAATATTCTGGCTTAAAAATAAGAAGCATTTGCTTCATTATTATTTACATCCATAGTATTACGTTCTAAAAGATGCTTTTTTATTTTAAATTAAAACTTATTTGTAGCTTATAAAGCAATATATTTATTTAATATTTTAAAACTTATTCAAATTGAGATTTTAATTAAATTAATTCAAAATTTCTGAGTTTTCTACCATTGGAAACTGAGAAACTATCTATTGTGTGTATATGAAATTTTTAATAAAGTATCATATCTAAGCTTACATCTATCTCTTTCTTATTTATCCATTTGATCTTGATAACAGAATTTATTGTATGTGCGTTTTGATTTTTCTCATTACGGCCAGATTCTCTACTTATTCTCTTTAATGTAATGTTAATACATTCAAAAAACAATCTAATTTTTCTTACAGAATTTTGGTAAAAAATTATGCATTGACCCCAATTATTTCTATTAAAATACATCTATATTCATCTTTAAACGGGAAAAAATCTGATAACAAACATAATATTACGAGGTTTTGGAATGCCAATTTATTTTCATAAGTTTGCCAAAAGTCAATTCTTAGGTTTTTAAAGTTGTATTTGCTGTAAACTTTATCCCAGTAGAAGTGAAAATGTTCGTATAGATTGATCACAGAGTCTACCCATAATCACAAAAGATTGGGTATACGCATGTTTCTTTCAAAAATACAAAATAAAATATGCGACTTAATAATAGCATTTTCTTACGTCCTGTACCATAAATATGAACGTTCTAAAGCAGCTTATATTTATTTTCCTTAGCTCCATTTTCTTTAGAAAAATGTTTGTAAGGTGCAATTTAGCAGAAAATCTAGAACATATTTCTTTTGTAGAAGCTAAGTACCATTTTTTTACTTTTTCTTCTAAATATTCTTTAAAAAATACATATTATATTTAACTCTGCGAATTTTTATATCATTTTTAATAAATATCACTGCTTAAAAATTCAGTTCTTATAAAACAATTTATTTTCATTTCAAAAATAAAATTCTTTTGAAAATAATTTTAAAAAAAAATGTTTGAAAGAATTTTTTTTTGTAAAATTTAAATAGTTGAATAATAGGTCACAAAATAAATTAAACCTTGCTAATTGTTCAAATAAAATAACTAATTTCTGGTTATGTATTGGTGTTTTGAATTTATCTTACATTTGTTCATTACTTAGTAATTTAAAATAAAATATATTAGCTGTACACGAACATTTGAAAAGAAAATTAGTTTTACTTTAAAATGAAACAACTCACTAAACTTAATGAATATTTTTAATAATACCAATTTTTCATGCAGTCTTAAGGCATTTAAGAAGATATCGAGAATTAGACATTAATATTTTTAGTAATGCTATGATCATATCTCCATTGTTAAATTTTACAAAATTAATTGGTGTCTTTAATTAAATGTAATGAACGGATTGATCATTTGTTATTTTGTTAAGTAATATTTTTATAAATAATTTTAATGTCTAATTAGTAATTTAAGAAACATATCAACCCAATTTTTTAAACTTATCTGATTTGCATATTTTATAATATATATGAGAATGAATTATTGTTTAGGAAGACATAAACGGTGAATTAAATAGCTTAAACAAAGTCTTTAGAACTGTAGTACAAAGGCTTATGTTTTTACGTAGGCATTTTTTTTATGCTTAACAATTTAGCTATAACATCAAACTTCTCTTAAGAAAAAAAATAGAGTTTTATTTCTTTTTTAAATGATCAATTATTTTCACAAAGCAAAATTTGAAAATTTTAACGTTCAAAATAAGAAATTCATTTTGAAAATGTATTTGAGTAAAATTGGATATAATATTTAAAATGTACCTAATGTTCTTCTCAATAAGGTTGTGGTATGTATCAAAAAAAAAAGGATTGTTTCTTTTCACATTTGGATTACCTTGCAACATTGTAGAGTAGTTAACTTTTATAAAGAAAAATAAGGTGTGCTATTCATATTACTAAAATATAAGATTTTATATTAAAAAAACCTTAATTTAGAAACTTTGCTAAAGCGAAAAGTTCAGGAAATATTTATTTTGAAAGTAGCATGTATGATATTAGGTAAAAATATTTGAAAATTTAAAATTACGATTCTAAAGTAAGTGCTCCAAATTCATTACTGTTTACAACTATAGTACAGAAAATATTATCTGATACACATATGAATTATTTGCCTTTTAAAAGTTGTTTTAATACATCTTACATACATAAAAAGTAAAGTATTTGATAATTTTATTAAACGCAGATAAGTACTAGTTGATTTTCCCCCCGAAAACAATTAGAATATGGAATAACAATTAGATCCTGCTCGATTAATTTTCATTTACATAAATGCGTTTCACAAAGGAACATGAGCTTGCTGGAAGAATTACAATCAGAAAAGTCAAATAAAAATCTAAAAAGTAATGTATAGAAAACAAGTGAGAATCACACATACTTCAAAGATAACAGAATCAAGTACATTTTGTTATATTCTAGTCGCACGATTTGGCTATTATTTTTATCCCTTTATAAATTATGTATATTGCATCACTTAATTTTTAATTGCTATATTTCAATTACTATTTCGATTACTCTTGTTTATTTGGAATTAATTGTTGACAAACATTTATTAAAAATACTCTTTTAGTTATATTTACCCCATTGTCCTATATATAATACTCTGATGCTCGAATACAAGTGGAAAGGCATTTTTGTATTTTATTTTGGATCATTTTGGTATTTATATAGCTAATAAAATATGTAATTTTATAATATCTATGGAATTATTGTTATTTGACAGTATTATCTTGTTATATATCTTAAAATAAACGAATAAATCATTTACATGTTATAAATATTTTACACAATTTATGCTAATGTACCATTGACATAATCTTAATGTATCATACACATAATCTCAGAGATCAATTGAAGATATAGAAGCTATTTGGACAGAGAACATAATGTCACACACAATAATGATGTCTGGAGCTTGCCATATAGGATTACATGCTTGAAAATGTATTTCCGATTTTGAAAATAGCTTTACATTCGAAATGCTGCTTACCATTGTCTACATCTATTCTCTGTATAATTTCATCATCATGAGAAAAATATGAGATACGCAAGGATGGTGAATTTAAATTACTTATGTTTGAAGGACAACATATGAATAATTGACAACCTAGATCAAAACAGAAACGTTATTTAACAGATAATATGAATACAAATACATCCAACGCAGTTGTTAATATCTAGTGATCAACGAAAGTATTTTATTCAAAAAATAATTCAATGTATGGGAATAAACTCCAGTAGAAATGGAACAATTGTATCTTTCGAAACAAACTATTCATATTCATTGTTTCGGAACAGAAAATTTTCTCAGAAATGCAAAAAAAAAAAAAAAAAAAAAAAATCAGTAAAAAATAATTTATAATATATTTAAATTGAACGTAAAGCTGAAATATAATTTATAAAATTATCGTTTTCTTCTGGTTCAAATGTATAAGAAAAAAAGAAATGCATTTCACCTCATCTAAGAAAATCTATAAAATTAGTATGCTGTTATTTCCCGTTAGTATTTATGAATTCAAAGACCCGATTTGAATCATATATGTATGTATGGATGGATGTGTATGTGTGTGTGCATGTATGTATGCATGTATGTATATGTGTCCGTGAGATGAAGAGCATTCTAAAGATCAGTAATATTATTGTATGGTATTCCACCATCATATAATCGTCATACAATTAATACACATAGGTTTTCAAATGTACATGTATTATGATCAGCGTTTTTAGCTGGTTATGACATATATCTAATATCGTAAATATTAGAACCATTTGTGGTGGTCTGAGTGATATAAATGAATGCTCTACCTTAATGAAATGTACATTCATTTTTTATAACATTTGTACATAAGTTATAATTTCAGATTATAATAATTTGAAGTTTTCGGTAAGTGTCTGGTTATATTTTTAAAAATTCCAGAACAATCTTCCTGTATATCCAACAGTTAATCAAACCATCAAATTTTTACATCCCGCTGGTCTAGTAGAATATTTTTATTTGATCCTTAAATAGAACAACTAATATAGATATCCATTAATGACTTTAAAATTTTACTTTTTCTCGTCTGAGAAAATGGCAAAAATACATTCGCTTATTTAAAAGTATGATCTTTTGTCCAAAGTTGTCGGTTATGTATATGTAAGTGATTTACCACTTTGAATGATTTTTTTTTTAAATCTTTAGAAGATTCTTCACACCACTATAAACAGCTTGATTTAACACACACACATGTGTTAGTGGGGAAATTATTCTACCTTTGAAACAGTTTAACCTTTCCTTTTTATTTGTTGTGGATTAAACTTTCATCACGCGGATTTTAGCCACTGAAGAGGCTAATGTTTTAGGTTGAGCATTTCGGCGTACCAGATTACTTTAAATTTTTTATCGCTTGCTCTAATTTTAATTACATTCATGTTAAATATATTCAATTAAATAATTTATCATGTAATTTAATTTTAACATTGGAAAAGTTTACAATTGTTCATTTCTCAATATTTCATCCTTTGTTTAAATTTTTTTATTTAATTGAGGGATTTAATAATAATTTTAAAAAAACTGCTCTTTGGTTGGCTAAATCGGTTCTTATGTAAAATTTTGTATGAAACGTTTTTCTTCTTGTTTTATCTCCTCGGTCTTTGTTTTGGTACTAAGAATACGTATGTTTCTCAAACAGCTTGAAGTAATGTTCCGACCAATTATCTGTTTGTGTTGTGGCCAATGTCTCTCTGATGCTATAGTTGGAAATTACTAAAAAAATACTCATATAGTTAATATAAAGAAAACATAAGATATATAAGCTCGAAAATAATTTTGTTTTTTTGTAAATAATAATCAAATAGATAATACTTACTTCAAAATTCGCAAATACACATTTAAGATATAAATTAATATTCGCGTTAAATTAAATATTGGCAAGTGTCCGATGTTTCCTTATTCTGGAACTCATATATATTCGTTTCCTACATTGCATAATTAGGTAAATATTTGATACTAGACTTGAATGTAAAGTCTAAGATCCAAAGCCTACTCAAAACAAGTAAAAGTTCCAACTAAAAGGAGGGATACAAATATCAAAATGTAAAATGTCAATTTTCTCCTTTTTTAACGCAGTGTATGTAAAGAACTATGAACCGTTCTTTAATTAATTGATTCACTGTTTTTCCAATTTATTAATTATTACTCCTCAAATGTTTATAATTTTTGATTCATTTCGTATTAATGAAATGAGTTAAATGTGAGATTTTACCGCCAAATAGATTCAATTTTGGATCATAGTTTATTACTTTAAATCAGTTCCTGTTAACTCGCGTATCTCTAGAGATGCATATATCAATAAGTAATATATAATATAACTAATTGAAATTCTTTTTTTAAAAAATCAGTTACTTTAATCTAGATCTCGTTGATATTCCAAGCCATTAGATTATATATATTATTAAATATTTTACTTAATGTATAAAATACAGATATACAACGCTCAGAAAGAAGGAATTCAAAAATATAAAACCCCCGATGTTATTGCGTATATGTGAAATGACATCTGAAGGGTCAACTATCAAGGTTCTTGTACCATGGCTTAACATTTCTGACACATTATGGACATGAAAGGACGCTGTGAAGTAGTGGTTCCTTACCTTTTTTACCTACAGCTTCTTTTTTGAAGAAAAGAAATTACACATCATCCTCTTTCCCCCCTCCAAAAAAAAATGGAAGCAAAATACATTGAATTACTAATGTAGTTCCAGAAATATCAAACCATTACTCACAGACGTTATTAAATCATTGATGTATGTAGAGAAATTTAACCTATAGAACAAAGCTGATCATGAATGAAAATGACCTTATATACATCAGGAGTAGTAAATACTTCATGATGAACAAGATATATGAAAGATGTTAGTAAGTTGTGTTTCTCCATTACTGACTCCTTTTCAGATGGCAACATGGGTGCCAGTGTGTAAGAAAGGTGATACATTATTGATGCAAGACAAAATGAAAAAAATTATCCAACGTCTCGTGACTGTGAAAGGAACTTGGATTTAACAATATGATCCTGAGACCAAAGAGATGAGCAAGAAGGAGGTTCACAGTAACTCACTTCACTCCAAGAAGGTTAAGGTGCAAAGTCTGTTGGGAAAGTCATGTAGTCTGCTTTGTGGGACTCTCTTGGGGTCATTTAAACAGACAACTTGGAGAAAGATCAGGCTATCTCTGGAGCATACTATTGCACAAATTTGAGCAAATAGCATTTGGCTCTTACAAGATACGGTATATAATGTTCAGGAAAGGCTCCAATGTCCTTCCCTTAAATGCACCAGATCTTTCATCTCGACATGATGTTTTAGGAACAAAGTGAAATGGCTTTGAAATATTGCCAAATCCCCTTTATTATTTCAATCTTTCTCTGTGTGACCACGGTAGACCAGTGGTCATGGTCGTGAAATTTCAGTTAATGTTTTTTTTCCGTTGAGACTTGCGTTCATATTTTAATGCCAAAAGAGAATCGTGGTGTATTAGGTATACACGCCATGTACGTACATTACATCAAGTTTCAAACTGATGTGATGTGGAAGTTTTGCGAAGAATATGCCGGTTCGGGTCTTGTCCTCGTCACTTGACTAAGGCTCAAAATTATAATCTGCATCACCAATATCCTCGTGTTACCCTAAAGTGAGACGTTAATAAATAATCAATCGCACCCAAAGTGTTTTTGTCTGTTTCTTTTCTCCCAGAACTCTAAGCTCATTCCCATCGCAGATTGTCAACTCATTAAACAGGTAGAACAATGGTTTTTCGTGTATTTCTAAGTTTTGAGATGTGACCTTCAGAAGGTCAAGAGGTTCTGGCATAAATGTGTAACTCTGTATAGTGACTATATATAGTAAGAACTATTAAATAGCAAATAAGAATTACGTACTATATCAAACATTTTTATTAATAATTAAAACTTTACAAAACACCTTCGTAGATTATTAACCCTTACTCAAAAAATTCATGATTTCACTTCCAATATCTTAACGGTTTTTTAAAGTGAGCCCCAACGAGTTCAGCTTCATCTCTAAGAAGAATATTTGCAGTAATTGTGAATATACTCGCAATCTTCAATTTTTTTAAAACGTTACCAGTAATCCCTCTCTCTCTCTTCATCATCAACATTAAAATAATTGTTTTAAAGTTCATAGTTTTTGCATACTAAATTTATTAATTTTTAGTATGGACATTCAGAATATCCGATTTTTATTTCAATTAGTACACACACACACACACACACACACACACACACGCGCACGCACGCACTGCACACACATAATGTATGTCTATATAATATAATTAACATTATAGATTATCACTTTGGTAGTGGCTACGTCATAGGATGTCGAAGTAAAGGTGTATAATGGGAAAACAAAATGACACATGGTTTTCTCCAGATTCAGTTATCTTTCGTATTTTTATTCCGTTAGAAATGCTTGCTTTTCACTGTTTTCATGTATTGCATATGTGGTGGAATTTCCCTCTCCGAATATAAACAAGGGCTCATTTGATATATGACCGGACCGATGTTTCTCTTATAAGTTTCCTCATAATTATTTTGTTTTCATTTGTTGACAATAGCCTTGAAATGTGTGCAGATTTCTTATCTGTAAGTGTGTCAGGAGAACTTTATTTACGACTATCATTAGGTTATGTCTTTTTGATAAAACTAACAGAACTGAGGTAGGATTTACGGCTTGCGATCTATAAGATTTGAGAGACCATTCTCGAAATAATATAGAGGTTGTTTGCTGTGTTGGAACGCCATTCTTATGGATTGAGTATTAGGATAAATTTTGTCCTTGCTCCGAAACTGATTCTGAAGTTTGTAAAACTCTCATAAGAATTTAAAAAAAAGAAGATTCGAAAAAGAGTATCAGCAACATTATTAAATAATAATAATTTTCTGTGGGTGTCCCCACAAAACTTCAAATTTATTCTATATATTTGGCTAATGGTAGTATATTTTATTATTTTATAATTTGGTGACAAAATATTATTCATCTCTAATAAATTTAGGGCTAAAAAAAGCTTCCAAAGATTTAAATTAAGCTTATATATATTTTAAGAACGACTTTCTTCTTTGACTTTTTTGACTTTTTTTAGACTGAAATCGTAGAAAAATTTTCAAGAATTTTCAAAAATTTGAAAGGTTAATTACTAAAAGAATTTAAGTTTGTATTAGCGTTGTTCAGATAGAAATTGTAAATCATATATTTTCATACAATTATAAATAATTTTGAATATAATGTGCAATTCAAATGTAATTATTTGGAATATTATTGAATCTAAGCTTATTTTTCCAACGTTAAAGAATCTTACTGACGAAAGCCAATCTTCGCTATTTAATCCACGATATCATCTTTTCTTATAATTAAACAGTTTCATATATAATTAATAGTTTTTATATATAGAAAAGTCTTATATATGTTCAAGTCTTATATATGGTTAAAGTCATATATATGGTTAAAAGTTTTTTTACCTAATTTAAAATTTTTTATATAGTTAAAAGTTTTTATATAGTTAGTTTATAAATAGGTAATAGGTTTTTATATATATGCTCTTTTCTTATAATTATTAATAGGATTTTACACTCCTAGTGAACATGCACAGATAATATGCTATTTATCACTGGTATAATTAGTGAAGCTCTTTTCAGATTTTTACTAGACTCGCTAATCTTGGATTATGAATTAAGGTTTTCAAATCCATTTCAGTTTCTCATTCCAACGAATTATCACTAACAATACTTCGTATTTTAACTGAAACACTTCCAGTCAAAAGATTATGTTTTTATATTTTAATTTAATTATCACTTCTTATTGCTTGCTGGTAATCTCTAACCTTCATCATCATTTTCAACTCCACATTTCTTTTGAGTATATCATTGCTTAGCTGGTTAAATTCTCATTACTTCTTCTGATTATGATTCGCCCCATGAAATTTGTTTTTTTGGAGAAACTGCAATTTTATTAACTGTCAAATTGCTATTATGTTAACAAGGAATAGAGAAGAAAATCAAATAACCCAAAAGTCACAACCTGTGAGCAAAATTGTACAATTTTCTCTCACATCCAAATTACTACAAATGTGTCTCAGTTTATATAGTTGAAATTCTTTTAAATAACTTTTTAAATGGATAAGTCCTTTGGACTAAAGCTTGTTCTTCCACTTCATGATGTGTTTACAAGGAACACGTTTGGAATTCCATAACAGACAGTCTTCTGTCATTTGTAATAAAATAGTTAGGAAAACATTATTCCTTCGTAAAAGTTTTTATCAATAAGATTTTTTTTTAAAATTAGCAGTGCATTTTGTGTTTTTTTGTATGTAATCAAGCTCAAAACGACTCTGGTTAAAAATACAAAGGAGAGCTTTTAATATTAAATTTAAAATACGTTAGCATGAATTTTCTTTTTCGCCACATGAAAATTCGTTTGAACGTATGTAATGCTAATTAATCTATTCATGAGAAACCTTCTAATTATCTATCGAAACTGCAAAATTGATTGAAAAAATTAATTCAAAGATCTGCATAAACAAAAATAAAAATATGCCTGGTTTTGACAGTTAAAATATAATACGTACTTTATGAAAACAATCGTACCTAAATCGAGAAAGGAAAGAAAATAACACCCTCATTTTGTTTCTAAACGTTTACTTAAAACTTTTCTTATTCGTTAATTATTCATTTTAAGTTGTATTTCCCTATAATTGTTTTCAAAATGTCAAATCCCCTCTCAACTCTGCACACATAAGCAATGACAAGAGTTTCCCCAGAAAGAACATAAAGTTAATTTGGGTACAGGTTAAATCATGAAAATCTGAATATTTCCTCGTTGTTTCATATTTAATTCTTTGCACCTGAAATCCTTTTGGGAGGAAAACAAATTTCACCAAGCATACCATTAAGCCATAGCTAAACACAACTCAACTGAAACTGCGGCAGATATAAGCAAAATTATGAAATACACTCCGAAAGACAATCCAGACTTCCTGGTCACAAGAGCTGGGAGTCCACAGGTGCCTGCTGTTTTGATAAAGAAAGCCCTGGCGTCAAATGCATTTATATTTCCCAAACGAAACTTGTATTTTGAAGGTCCCAGGTGAGGATAACTAGTGCGAAAGAATTTGGAGGTGTGAAATCTTTACTTCTGATTTCTAGCCAAGAGGAAAGAGTGTTTATTCATGAAACATTCCTGGTGGGTGATACGCGATTTTAGAATAAATACAATATCCTGCTTTCTGTGCTAGAAGCATATAACGCTGTTTAGAATTTATGAAAATGATCACACTATGTAATTAAGAAATAGGAAGAAATTCCGCTAGTTTGTTTCGTTTGACTGAACTGCTATTACAATTTATGGTCTGAAGTTCCAGGAATTTTTTTTAAAGGACAGATATGGCTAGAAAATGAATATTTGGATAAAACTATTGAATTTATGCAATAATAAAATAAATCTCGGAAGTGTATTAGTTTTTTTGGTAAAATATGTTTATATAATGTTTTAAATTAGGAAGTTTGTATGTACGGACATAAAATAGCTCTTTATTAAATTCAAACGACTCCCAATTTAAAATCAGTATTGAACAATTTACTCTCTATAGACAGTAACGTGATAAATTACTCAGTAATTCAAAATGAACTAAGAAACGAAATAATTTTGAAATATTTAGAGTCATTTGCTGTCTCAAAATTTGGTACGCAACAATTCACGAAATTTAATTTTCAGATAGCATAACAATCATAAATTCCAGTATTAAGAATTAAAATTTTAATTCTGTGATGACTAATATAGATCAGGTTCATGCACTCATGAACGGTGTCATTTTCAATCATGTGTTTAGAGTTGGGACAGGTCAATGCCACATTATTTGATTAGATGGACTGGTGAACTTTATTTTTCGCTATAATTTTCTAATAATTTGGTTGAATGGTGAAGAATAATGTAAGATCCAACAAAATCATTGGATCACATTTAAAACTTCGCAGACCTATAAACAGCTTCTCCTATGGGATCAATAAAGTCAATAAAACATTCAATTCGTTGTATCATTTTGATAGAAACTAGGGTCGTAAGATTTAAATTACTAAACTTGGCTTTGGATCCTCGCTTTCTTCAGAGTTGTGACTATGCCTTGTGGATGTACTACTACCGCACATATAATATAAATTCACTTTTACACACACACACACACACACACACGCACACGCACACACACACACACGCGCACGCACACACACACACACACTACACACACACACCATATATATATATATATATCTTATCGATCAATAACTCCTGAGTCTTATTTGGCTCTTATTTTTTGCAAATTCTCTTTTTTTATTCATCAGCATAACACCTTTTTTGTTAATCACCTTTTTGAGGTGATACAATCGTTCAACGCTTTTTCAATCTTATTTTCTTTTTTTTTTTTTTTTTTCGCGAAATCTTTTGTTGCGAGTAAATAACCCGATAAACAGCTTTCTGATCATCGACTCGTTGCTGTTTTGTTTCCATCAAAATAATCCAGCAGCACCCACTTGAAAAACCTTTTTCGCCATTTCAAAAAAAACCGGTCCGATCGACTTAAGAATTTTGACACGTTTCCAACCAGGTTTAATTACTCTAGAAAGACCGGGTTACTGGTTTTACCAAAGTACATCTGGGTTAGTCTCGAGGTTATTGATCGATGTGTTATATATAAGTATGAATTTTGTATGTAATATGTAAAGTAAATATAATTTTATGTATGCATGTATAAATAAATATGAATTTATGTATATATAGTAAATGTAGTTTGGCAATGCGTATATGTAAATAAAATATAATTTATGTAATAATATATGTATAAAATGAAAATATAATTTGTATAGCTTACTGTATAAATAAAATATGATTGTGTAATATGAGTAAATGTAGTTTGTATGCATATGTAAAATGGAAACTATGAATTTGTAATATGTAGCAATAATAATATGTAATATGTATACATGTTGTAATAATATGTAATAATAATAATAATAATAACTATGTGTAGCAACTCCTTAATATGTATGTTTGTAATACATGTAACCAGCCAGCAATATACTGTAATAATATAATAATATGTACTAATAATAATAATAATATGTATAATATAATAATAATAATATATATGTATATGGAATGGATAAGGATATGTCATGAAATTAATATGTAATATTATGTATCACTTGTGGATGGATAACCAACATATGTATGTAATAATAATTAATATATATATATATATATATAATAATAATATATATATAATATATATAGATAAGACATATATATATATATGTATATATATATGATATATGTATGTATATGTATATAATAATATATATATATATCTAATATATCCATAGATATACATAACTCTATACATATATATGTTCCAAAACATCCTTCTGTAATATATTTATCTAAAGGAAAGAAATGAACCTAAATTCATTATCCAAAGAGAATAATCTACACAAAGAAAAAATTATTCATAACAGAGTGATTTATAGTTATAAAGGCATATAATTAAAATGTTCAGATTATGAAGCTGCAAATAAACACAAAAGATAAGGAAAAAAAGGCAGGAAAAGAAGTAAAGTTTAAATTAAAAAAAAAATTGATTCCTCAAAATTTTGCCAAATAATGAAAGGAATTCCTCATAAAAATAAAACTTTAATGCTTTTGAAAAAGTATTTAACTAAAAATGAGCCAATTACTGCCAATCTATCGGAACAGGTTGGAATTATAAAAAAAAATTTGTGAACATTTGCTTATTTTTTAAATTTTGGCATCCCGAAGTTCGTTTTTAAATATATTAACAGGATAAAAAAACAATTATATAGATTAAAAGTAGTTAAAATTTTAAGGGAAAATCTTTAAAAACTCAAAAGAATAATATTGATATTGGAAAATTATTCACTTTAATAAATCTTAAATTGTAATTTTATTTTTGGAAAAATACAGGGGCAATCAGTAAAGACAAGTACTTCAGATAAAATATTTAAATATTTGTGTATATCTTAAGATCTAGTATAAACATAATATTACATAGATTATAATTATATAAAAAATATTTCTAAATATTTATAAAATTTAAATTGCTTTTAAAGAAAGTTATTTTATTCACAAAAACCCTCTAATCATTCATTTGATCATAACAATACTATATTCTCCTTGTTCTACAATTCGATTTTAAAGTATGTAGTTTAAAGCATTCAAATATATATATATATATTGTGTGTGTGGCCTTCGATGGAAGCGTGTGTGTGGCCAATGAAAAGCAATGCCATGGCCAGCCAACCAATAATATTGTAATGTCAATCGGCCAGTAATAATATGTACAACCAATAATAATGTCTAATAACTAACTCAATATTGTGTACATGATGAAGTAATGACCAGCCAATGGCCAGTAAGCATGTGTGGCATGTGTGTAACCAATACAGCTAATATGGGAGTGATAAATGTATGTGGGTGATGTGTGCAGCCAGTGTGTGTCCCAGCCATGCGTTAATGACATGTGTATGTGTAATGTATGGCAATATCACGTTAACAATAATAATAATAATGTGGCCAATGACAATATGTCACGTTGTAATAATAGCCAATGTGAAATGTGTGTGTCTTAGTAGCATGCAATATCATATGTGTAGCCAGCCAATGTGTGTGTGTGGCTAATGTGTGTGTATGTAATATGTGTGCGTTGTAAGCGTATGTATGTATGTATCTTGTATAATAATGTCATCTTCACATTAATAATAATAATATTAATAACCAGTAATGTGTGTGTCAATAAATAATATTAAGCATTATGTATATATGTATGTATGCATTATATGTAATATGTATGTAATAATAACAATATATATATACGTGCTTCTTTCAATAACATGTAACTTATGTGTATGTATATATATATACGTATGTAATATATGTATAATATGTCTCATATATAAATAAATATATAAATATCTTTGATTTTTTGATGAATTCACGTGCTGATATCGGTTCCCTTGCGGTTCTGTCCGAGATCTGGCAGTAATTAAATATCGCATTTGTTTTTATAAAGTTCAATCACGTAAAATCGTCATCGATAGGAAATATAAAATGGCTTAAGCATGATTTAGACTACAAAACTGATTTTAATAATATTTATTACCTTACAAACCTAATATTTTCTCTTTCTTTTATTGATACAATAATTTGCTTACTGTCACACGCACTTTTTTTTTCTCTTAGTAATTTCACTTGTGACGTGTATACATAGCACACAAATGATTTTTTTACAAAAAAAGAAATTTGCATTTTATTTATCATTATATAAATATGTAAAGCAAACATATATTTAAAATTATACTTAAAATTAGGTAACATAATTATTGCAAAATATAAAATCTATGAATTCTATAATCATAAATATGCGGAAGTAAAAAAAATTAGTTTGTTTTTAAAATTGGAAAGCTATTAGGAAGTTAAAGATTCAAAGAACGTAAATAAAATAATTTAATTTTCTGTTTAAGACTTTGAAATGAAATTTGTAATAAAACACGCTTTAAGGTTTCATACCCTCCCATTCAGCAAATCAGATTATAATAAAATATGGTAAAAACTAAGATTAGAAAAAAATGACGAAAGTGCTATTTAAGAATGCAGTAAAAATATAAAAATAAAATTACTTATTTTATAATACTTCTAAATAAACTTTCAAAAATCAATTTTAATACCACTCCTCAACCATAGATAATTAGCTTGGGTTGTTTTTAATACTAAATTTTTCAAAAATATGATTTTTTCTTGATTGATTTACATATAAGGACATCACTTCTGTTTAACGACTTTTTTTCACACTAAAATTGCTTACAAATCTCTATTATAATGTGGGAACATTTGATCATTTACCTTTCAAGTTGTCAATCTACCACAATGGTAACGAGTCAGCCATTCTGGCAAAAGAAGCCAGCTGAAGTAGACTAAAGTTGAAATGTACTCAAGTTCTCCCACCGCCTTTTTCTGTAGCCCTGGAAAGCAAGCAAAGAGACGGATAGAGGAATTTCCAAACAAGTTACCTGATTCTGTTCTCCATTTCTAACTTTCTTTCTCTTTATTACTGTGTTAGCTTATCGAGTAACCACTTCCCTTCATTTAAACTTCTTTTTAAATGTTTTTAATAATGTGTTGCTGTTAGAATGTTTAGCATCCGATCTACGTATGTCCTGTTCAAAAACCTTCTGATTAGGAATCTGTTGGGTTCGAGCCCATAATGCTGACCAGCTATATTGGTGACCCATCCTTCACATTGTTGACTTCTACTGTTTTAAAGTGACATGTTTCTCGCTTCTCATAGAAATTTTAACTCATCTCTTTGGGGAATTGTGTGTCTGTTTTTTCTTGTTTGGTATTTCCTATAATGGCTCATTTACTAGGCACATCATAGAAAATATATGTTGGTGTTTCTTCCTTTTTTAGGTATTATATCCAATACTTTTGCATATAACAGTCCTGGAAGTGAATTCTTAATTCCCACCAAGTTGACTCTTGCACCACTTTCTGGTTATTGTGCCAATGGACATGGTATTCGCTTGCTTGTTAACTTCGACTCAATTTGGTGGTATTATATTTAGATATATTCTTCAATCAACAGCTCCCACCACACAATCTATCCATGCACATTATTCTCACTCGTCAGTATTTGCAACAGAATGGCCGGCTTCGGCTCTTAAGCCATTAAACGCAAACAATCTCTGCACCAATTCATTTTTATCGTCCTCAGTGTAGTCTCAATATATATAGGACATTGAGATGCACTATTGAATCTCTCTTTAAAGCAGCCTCAATTTTTCTCTGACCTTGTACTGATCTTTCGCAAACTCGTAATAGTCCTCAGTGTAGCAACTCAGAGATCGTTATTTATATGCACTGGACTACGGAATATCATATTAGAACTCAATCAGAAGAATAATTAAAAAAACCTGCAATACTGCTAAAGATTTTTTTTTTAAATGTTAAATTAAATTTAATGAAAGTTACAAAACTCAAAAACTTCCACTTATTTATTGATAAATTTAGGAAATCATACTTGTATCATTATCTACTGTTTATAAGTAGAATCACAATTATTCCCGTCTCTCTCTTTGAAAACGAAACTTCTTAACTACTATAAAGAGAAATAGCATAAAAATTTAAGAGACTATTAATATTTTTTTAAACCACCAAATATCATTATATTCTACTATTTACTTTTCTCACTTTAAATGAGCTTAGAAATATATTTCAAATAATTATGTTTAAAACACTAATTGTAAGAAAAATCTTTTAACTATCCAATATTTCAATATTTTTCTAAACCAAATTTTTATTTTGTAGGATGTAGTAATAAGTGTTCTAAATTTAATATGGAATCTGAAATTTAGGAATTCAAGTTATAAATGAAAACTTAATTCTATAAATTTGAAAACCTATATTTTAGATAGTCAACCTATTCAATTATTAATTTATTTATCATAATTTTTCTTTAAAGTAAAATTATTGCTTTTTTTAGATGCTTATAAATACTTTTGTGGTTGTAATATTTACGAATACTTGCATTATTGCATGAAATTTTATTCCTGCATCCTATTAAAAAATTCTCTGGCATTATATTTATATATATATATATATATATATATATTTGAATGTGTGTAAAGATTCATTAATTTATTTTTCCATTACATAAACATGTATCTGTTTCTTTGTTTTTTTTAAACTTTTTTAAGAAAATAATTTAATACGCTTAAATTCAAATGTGTGTAAAAACGCTTATACATTTTGAAATTTCTAAAAAAAGAAATATAATTTTTTTTAAATAACGTTTCTGAAACAAACGGTACAGTGTATATTTTTCCAATTTAAGCACCATTAAAATAAATTGAAAATTGTGTGGAGAAGAAAGTACTTAAATGAAGGAAATATAGAAAAACACATTTTCATAACATAAACTAATTTTCGACTTTTTCTGTCTTTTAGAATTTCTTAAAATATTTTTCTCATACCACCTATATGGCTCTTAAATATCTATGTACGTTTTATGTCACCTACAGTAACGAATAATAAACTTGAAACTTTCTAAAAATATAAGGCTTTCTCATAATCTTCTGAAATAAAAGCATCATTTAACTTTATTTCTTTTTAACAATAAATTTAGTTATATATATTTGCCGTGTTTAATATCTAAAAGAGTAGATGAATATATATCTATAGGTAAATGACTTTTATTCATATATACTGAAATGTATTTCTTGAAATGCAAATTAACATTTGCACGTTGTTGTTTTTTTTTTTTAATTTTATAGGACCTGTGTACAAATATATAAATCATTTGATTCTTTTTGAAGATAGTTTATATACACCCTATTTTTATAATATCATATAGAAATCTTAAAAGATAATTTTGTTTATATTTTCCATAATTATTAACTCAAACTTTCCATAATTATACAACCAAATTATCATAGTGTTTCAATTGCACTGTCACGAATTATAGTTTACAAATTTATATTGAAAATTATAAAATTCTCAGAAGAAATATTTCATTTATTTTCGAAATAAAAGTTAATTTTTATGAAATTACAGCACTGATGATAGTCACAAGTAATGAAATTTCTAATGTTCAGATTCTAGTATTAAAACCATTATAATCAGGAAATGAGCGAAATCCAGAATAATTATAATATTTTAAAATAAAAATAATTAAATAATAGTTACATTTAAGTATCATCAATCGTATTTTTAATTACAAATATGTGCAAATGCATATTTAAACCTTTAGGTCTATGAGATTTTTTTTTACTTCTTTCTATTGTATTTTTCTGTTGGATTAAACACTTCTAATGTGTTCAAAACAGTTTTAATCTCAATGCCATTTTTGTCTTTATTCTGGGACTAATTGCTCATTTTTGATTGTTAATTTATTTCAAGACTGAATACTAATTGTTATTGGGGTGGTTTCCATATAAAGCAACAAAATCGTCTAAAAGTCTAAAAAACAATGAATATGTATTATTTTAACACACCATAACACACCAACTCCTTTTTAAAAATACTTTATAGAATTTAGAGAAGATTTTTAAATTCAACATTAAGACTTAAGGATGAAAAACAAAACGTCTCGCCTTAATTTACTCATAGTGTGATGTTTTTTTATGTTCTTTCGGTAGCATTCACATGTTCCCGGGTTAACCATATAGCAATTGAAAATGTATTGAAATTTCATATTCATTTGAGCATCATCAAAGTATTCTAATAACATTTCGCTAAATATTCTTATAAACACCGCATTCATATGATTACAAACACTCTTTAGTATAATAAATGGCCAAAATAAAACATATACAATATATTTTCTATTACATTGCTACTGGAATGTTCAACTTAATCTGATTTCTTCTTAAACTTCTCATTAAAAATATTTATTTTACATGATATCTCATTTACTTTAATTGCAAATGGCATAAAGTATATTTCAAAGAGATATTTGGAAATTAATCATTTTGAATTTTGAATCATTTCAATGCTGTTTTACCATCATTTATGAGATAACACGAGGATCTGCAAATTGATGAAATTTATTTGTAATAATAATCTACAGAGTTTATGCGATGTTTGTGGAAACTCATTAACATTGAACCACTTATGTTAAGAGACAAATTGGTCTCTAAATTATAATGGATTAAAAGTTTTCTATTTAAAATACTCTAATATCAAATCACACCCAAATAACAATACTACACAAAACCAAATAACAATATTACGCGTAACCAAATAACAATATTACGCGTAACCAAAATACAATATATAAAATACGAACAACAAAAGCACACGATATAAATAATTTTAAAACAAAATACGAATAAGTGAATATGGCATATGATGAATTTATGCTACAAAAGTTACTAAAAATTCAATCATAAGCTTCATAATACATTATGTTTCCTTCGCCAATTTTCTTACATGTAGAGATAGACACAGAGAAAAATAAACACTTTCCAAACTTTATCGATTGAAAGATAAAACGATGACTTTCTGCCAAGACTACAAATATAAACATCAGACTTATCAAAATGTTGAATATATGATGAGCCTATCTTATACCGAATAAAAGTGAGGCCAATCCACCGGATAAAATTGGGAAGGTAATACTTCGTTTCAATGGAACACCTTTCCCGAGGAAATTTACATCCCCCTGTAGACGAAAAAACAACAGCCTCTTTTTGCAACATAAAATAAAGGGGAAACATATTTTGCCCTAAGAAAAAGTTTTCTATCTATTTTCTTCGACGGCTAAGATGAGCATTGCTGAGGAAAGAGACAAAGACCGGACAGGAAACACTTTAACAACGTAGATTGCTTCAAAATTGTGACCCTTTGGGAAAGAAAGAAGATAATGTTCTAGAGTAAAAAAACGAAGTATATATAGAAATTATAATGAGTATCTCTTTGATGTATAAAAATGGAAATAACATAGATTTTGTAAATAAAAGTCTTAAAAATGTGCAGATGCTTCATCTGTTCATTATTGCCTATAAATATATGTATTATGATAACACAGTAAACTTAAAGTAACCAAAATACTGAAGTGAAGCTAAATGACCAAAGGTTAATTATACGACTTTTCTATATACATGAACAAAATTCCATAGCTCTAATGGGTTATTTAATATTTCTATAAAAATGTACATGTTAAATAATTTCATTCAAAATCAATATTTTAAAAGATTTTTTTTCCAGCTTTTAATATGTTTTTTTGACGGTGATGTATTTCAAATGTTAAACCAGTTTCTTTAATCAATCAATTTTTGAAATTTATCTTCGGAATTTTAGATAAATTATTTAATAATTTGTACATGGAATAAAGTTTAGATAAATAGTTGTATTTTTGGAATAAAATCCACTGAAATTGACATAGCTATTTTCTTACTGTTTTTCAGTGTCTCGTAGGAAAAAAAAAATTAAAATCATTAATAACAGTACTACAACGAAATCCCATCATAAAATAATAGCTGTAAGCAACTGAAAAAAATAATTTTAAAAAATAGAAAAATTTGTAGAAGTAAGGAAAATAAAATATTTATATAATTTTAAAAAGAAAGCTTAGATTTTAAACAAATGGTCGTTTCAAAATGATTTTTTTCCTGAAATGCATAATTTATGTGTATTCATATATGGTGAAAATAAATCTTTTTCTTATAAATATCTAATAAAACAAATTAGCTCATAGGGTATCATGTTCCCTTAAGCTAAACGTATACCAATTTAATGCATACAAGTATATATTTATCTTAGTAAACACGAATTTAATGTTTTCCTATAAGTTAATAGTTGCAAAATACAATCATTCTCTGAAGAGAGGAATTTCCAATAATAGGACTTTTCAAGAATAATGAGGATTTAAGGGAACATATTTAAGGAAAGATAAAACTAGTTTTGGTTCAGAAAACAAATTTTAGGAATCAACTGGTAATAACGAACACACGGATTAGAGTTTCAAACTTAATAACATTTGTTTAATGGAGTAGATAATTCGCTTCATAAATTCCTGAAGAAGTTACAAGCTTTTTTTAAGTTCTGCCTTGTATGAGTTATAGGGACCTAAATTAAAATGCTTAACGTAAAACATAACAAACATTGAAAGTTATGAAAATTTCATATTCAGAAATCGTTTTTTTACTCTATTACCAATTCAGAATACCTCATAAGAGATATTCTGAATTGGTTTTCAATTTTTTTTTCTAGAAACATCAAGGTTTTCTGGGACACTAAACTTCTTCGAAATTTGCATGGTTTGATTTTGCCTTTAAAAAATAGAAGGTACTTCACTGAATTAATAGATTTATTATTTATGAGAATTCCATACATAAAATTAAATTTTAAAATTGTAAGCAAACCTGCCCCGCTACATCAATAAACTTCATTATTTGTGTTTTTTTTTCAAACCGTGCCTTTTTTAATATTCTAGTACACTTTTCTGAAAAACCTTTATATATATAGCGCTTATATATTCTTCATTACGAAGTGATGCTATTTAATACAAAGAGTGAGAATGAATTTTTTCAAAAATAAATTATCATATTTTAAATATGGTGCAGCATATGTATGAAAATTATGAAAATTTTGAATCATAAAAGTAAAATATTTTAAAATTTTGTTAAATTATATTTTTGAAAATATAGAATTATTCAGAGTACAGAATTATATGTGTATAAGAACTTTGATTTTTTTTTTTTTTAAATAAAGAATTATATAGAACTTAGGCAAGAGAAACTTAAATGTAATTAGACGACTTATAAATGCAAATATCGCTATTGATAGTTAATCGCTTCCCATATATATATGGGAAGCGATAACTAACTATTTGTGCTTGTAAATGTGATTTTGCTGACATAAGAATATGCCCATTTATATAGAAACTGAATAATAAAATATAACTTCCATTGCTAATAATACAAAGAAATAAGGATCATTTAAACCTGTGAAAAATAAGCTCATTTTTCTTTGTTGAAGATGTCCCAGTTACCTTAAAGAAGCAAATCTTAACATTGTGTAATAGGTTTAATGTTTTCAGAGATTGTTACATAAATTATCACCAAATTTATTCTTAAGACATTCTCCGATTTGTGATCCTTAACATATAACTTATGTAAAGTAGCATTACTATATGCAAGGGTTGTTCTTTCAACCACCGACCGAGCTGCTGAATAACCATACAGGTGGTAGGAGCTGGAGACGCGCAGTAGGTGACTGAGTACCTCCCTAGCTATATCATGTGTTATTACCTAAGCCATCTCGACATAGGGAGCTGTAGGCTCGCGAAGAAGAAAGTACACTTGATGCCGCGTCTAAGTGCGAGTTGGTTATTGTTATTCTCTTTCTTCAAGCAAGAAAGTATAATACAGCAGAAATTCACAAAAAAAAATGTGAAACTTTTCTGAATCTTCTTACCATGCTTGAATGGTGTAAACAATTTGACGACAGGCGAACCAACGCTTCATGATGAAAAGAAATAAGGACGCAAGCCTATTCAAACAAACCTTCAACAACAGGAAGGTTAAGACTACGGTTTTTAGAGCCAAAAAAATGTCTTGATTGTTGAGTTTATGGAATCAGACTGTGCTTAATGGAGCTGTTTATTACCAAATTTTACGATGACCGTGAAGAGCAATTCTAAGGAAAATAAGGGAATACTATCCTCGTTCCTGACAACGCACGTCCTCATATCACATCTAGTAACGTTCTTCATCAGTAAACTCATGTACCGATGTGACAAAGGTCATAATCTCCACAGTGATTATGTTGAAAGGCAACCATGTTTGTACGCTACTCTTTGCAATAAATTCATCTACTTCTGTACTTTTGTCTTTTTTATGCTCCATCGGAAATATATTTATAATAAAGTGCCTCTCTTATTTTAAAGTGCAGTGAATAAGTGGAATTTGATATATATGGTATATTTATTGACGTCTGGAGGAAACATGAGATATGGAGACGGTTAGAGGAACCAGTAAGGTAAATTAGAGCAAATATTTGTGGTGTGAGCGAAAGATAGGAGTAAACAAATCTGTAGTAGTAGTTGTCGAGAGAGAGGAGCTCTATGAGAGCTGATTTGAAAATGAATTCAATTTGATCTCAAGTCCAACTTATTAATAATTTCAGATAAATAACGTAATAAGGTACTCTTTTGGTTCGAATGTGAGTTGGGACTTGTTCCACAAGCATACTTATATAAATATTTAATTTTAAATATTTGAAGATATAAATAAAAGTAATTTGACTTCCTTCATTGTGTGATTGATTTATAATTATCCGAACACTATTCAATTCTTAGGAAGAGACTATTTGATAAAAATAGAACCGGAGTGTTATAATTTTTGCATATGATATATAGATGTTATTCAATGCATTGGTATTGAATAACATCTTACCAATGTTATTCAATACCAATATTATTGGTGAAAATAATGAAATGCTTTAAAAGTTTTGAACAATGTACAGGGAGTTTCGATATTCATGGAAAAAAAATTGAGGGTTGTTAGAGAACATCTAATCATATAATTTTAGCCATATAATGCACAGGTAGAGAGCAAGCGGTGAAATACAGGACAGCACTGTAGTGGAAAGAACGAAACGCGAGTTTTCTTATACAACGCCATTTCTACCAAGAATTTCGGGAGTCATGGATTTTTCTTGATAACTGTACATTATCATGCCCAAAAAGTAAAAGAAATTCTCTGTAGATATGATGAGTGGGAAAACTCGTACTTCATGCTTTCCATCAAAGTGCTGTTTAGCGTTTCACCACTTGCTCTCCGTCTATGCATTGTATGGTGAAAATTACTTATTCAGATATTTGCTATCAGCCCTAAACATTTTGTCCATAAATTTTTAAACACCCTGTAAGAGAGAAGCATTTTAACGTAAATGTAACGTGATTTTCAACAAAGAAAATACCTTTTTCTTATGTGTGAATGAAGCACTTATATGTTGTCAAATGTTTATGTCTATTTTTCTGCAAAAAAAGTATATCTAATATGTGAGAAATTTATTAAAGACAATTAATCAACAGAATTATTCGCTCAAAACTTCTTGAGTATAAAACTAAATTTTTTTTTGATATTTTTGTGAAATTTTCAAATATACAGAATAAACAATTCCGAGCTCAATATGCTGAGTAATAACAGATTCTATTTAAAAGATTTAAAAAATATTTTAGACGTCTTGATAATTGCTTGGATTAAATAAAAATTATCACTGAGAGTTTATACAATAATTTAAAAAGAGAAGCATTTATGTTACAATAATTTTCATTTCCTGTAACAATTGTGATATTATAATACAATAAGATGAACAAAGCAAAATTATATATTTAAACCCGTATGTATGTTATAAGTCGATTTGAAGGAAACATCTTATTAGATACATATAATTAATTTTTATTTATGATATGAACAATACTAATGTTTCAATTGTTTTGGATTTTGATCCAAAAATTTATTTAAAAATATTTGAGAAACTAAAAAGGCAGAATTAATAATAAAATTATATTCCCAGAACAATTTCAATGATATAAAATTGTTTATTAATTGTTTTTTATGTTTATTACATTTATGTGCAATCGATAGGTTTTGAACTGTTAATAATTAACACACAGATTTTATAATCGATAGTGGTATAATATGGACACCATTCATCTATTGCTAAATGAAACAACATCAATAACTTGGAAAATGTTAAATATTTTCAAAATGCTTTCTCTATGGATATCCCGGATAAAAATACACTCCGTGCTCTTAGGAGATTTTTTTCCCTATAAATACTACTTACAGATGTATCAAAACAATGTAAGAAATCAATGAATGTAATATTCAGTATATTTCAGTATTCAGTACAAACAGTATTTAGTATATTTAAATCATACAATATTCGTATTGACATTTATGATTTAGAAAAAACAGATGTAGTATAATTTGAGATTACAAATTAAGAAATAAGATAGAGACTTTTATCTCAAAATTCTTTTCAAATTGTTAATGTTATAATTAAATATGTATTTTGTTAAATAAGAAGTGAATAACTCATTAGTTGGTTAAGAAAGAGAAAATTGATTTTTTCCCTTGAATTCGATAAAGCTTTAAAGAAGTACGTATATTTACTGGAATTCATTTTTTTAAATTTTCTGTCATTGTAGAGTCAGCATACCTAAGGTCGAATGAACTAGAAAACCATCTACACAGGGAATATTACTCAACGATGACATAGAACAGATATTTTAGAGAAGGAATGTTAGGATTCAAATAAATTGCTGAGTGTTTCAACAACTCTAACAGTGATGTGAATTGTGTAACAATCATTTATAGTAGT
This sequence comes from Nephila pilipes, assembly GCA_019974015.1. Classification (NCBI taxonomy): domain Eukaryota; kingdom Metazoa; phylum Arthropoda; class Arachnida; order Araneae; family Nephilidae; genus Nephila; species Nephila pilipes. The sequence goes on from BMAW01022348.1 coordinate 244,429, forward strand.
ATACCATTTATTTCCATTTGAGTTATCCTGGCACCATTACTAAACAGTTAAATGACAATTCCTAAGCAAAATTAACAATATTTTAGTACAGGCAATTGAAAATCAGATAGAGCAAAAACTTACACAAAAATTACTGAAGTTAAATGTATATTGGTGGCTTCGAAAGTCTTATTAATATTTTTTTTTTTAAAAAAAAAAACCATAGTGGTGATTTCAATAAAATTCACTGCCAAAGATTAATTACTCTTTTCATTTCATAAATTCAATTGTTTCATTTATTGGATAACTTATCCTTTTTATAAACTCTTGTTTAACACTTTATTTTCTTTTCTTTAATGGTGCGCACCAAATTAACTCCTGATTGTACCATACCTTTTGAATACCTATGTACATTAGTTGTGGATATTCAATTATTTGTAAATCATATACAGGTCTTTTAAATTTCTATATATGATTTATCACGAAGAAATGTAATAATATTGATGTAATAAGAAAAGTAAAATATAATTGTAATGCACATTATGAATAAAATTAAATATAGTTTTATGAAATCTTTGAAAAAATTATTCAATAAGCTAATTAAACAATAATTCATTAATATTGGTTAAGAATTTCTCAAATTGTGAACAATAAATAATCGGTAAAACGTTTTGAATGCGTCATTTATATACTGCAAATTCACTTTTTTTGACATATATATTCGTATATTCGAATTGTAACATTTTATACTCTAAAATATCAAATAAAGGTGAAAAAATATGTTTTACTTTTTTTTCCTGTGAAAATTTTTATGTTCATATACCATTAAAATTTAAATTGCTTTGTGCAATATGTACATTTCCGTAACGATGAAAAAAAAGATACCCGCCGGTGAATAATCGGCGAGACTCTTCCTTTTTCCTGGTTGAATGATCGTTTTCGGGAAGGAACCATGAATGAAACACAAATATTCTTTCCCTGCATGAATATGTAGTGATGAGAGGAACTAGTGGGTTCATTTATCGATGATCGCTTAAGCGTAAAAAATGCCAACCCCAACATCAGTGAGGGGAGATTTTTTATTTATAAATTTTGTAATACATGTGCAAATCATCCATCTTGAAATCTACATATGCTGAAAAATATAGGCTTTTGACAACGTGGAAGCCCTTTTCCAATATATTGTTAAAATGTTTCCAAAAAATTTTTCTGCCTTTGGGTTTCTATGAAACACTCAGATTCCATGTTATTAGTTTATAAAAGTTCATTGAATTTAAATACTTTGAAAAACGTTTAACTGCACTACATAAATGACAATTTAACCCAAATATATTAATTCATTTAAAGATCATACCTCATTACAAGAATAAGTATAGTGGTTCTATCATCTAAAAATAAATAGTTGTTATTATCGAGTTTCTCTCTCTAGCACTGACACTACTTAAGACTCGCCGCGTATCGGGGCTGATATGAGGATGAATGTAGTCCTCAAAATGATATTGTGTGGAAATTTGGAGAGTGAGGTAGTAATTCAGGTGTCAAACTCGTCTCTTGATTGAGGCTTAAGATTTCGAGGGCCGTCGCCAGTATTCCTACTTTGCGGTTTTTCAGTGCGATATTAATAAAAAATCACTTAAAATAATAGAGTAATGAAACTTTTCACCAAGCCTTGTGAACAGGCTTATTCCCAATATATATTTCTTGAAATTATTAGAAGAGTTAAAGTATCGTTATGCGTATAAAATTGATTTGTGTACTTATTTGAACAATATTGTACTGTTACATTTTGGTTTTCAACCAGTCGAAGAAAATATGAATAATCGTGAAGCCAGGAGGAAGTTTAGTTCAGATTGACCAGTATTTAAGATAGGACTATTCAAAACATTTTGTAGTTATATAACAATTTTTATTAATTAAAATATGCCATTAGTTAACAAGTGAATAAGTAAAAGTGAAAAGTAAAGTTGATTATTTGTGAAAGATTTATTAGCCACCCATGGGGCTATTGTTTTAGTTGGAGCGTTTTGGCTTACCAGATCTTTTCAATTTCTTAGCCAATCAAGTAGCAGTTTTTATGTAGGCTATAAATTGACGTACAGGATCAATTTCAATTTTTTATTGTTTGTTTTAATTATAGTTAGATTAGTTATATTCAATTAAATAAACTATCGTTACTTTCAATTTTAATATCGGAAAGGTTTACTGTTGTCCCTTTTTAAATATTTCATTATTTACTTTAATTCTTATATTTAATTAAACTGTAATTCTTATTTCTCGATATTTCATCATTTACTTTAATTCTTATATTTAATAACAGATTTAGCCACACATACTGTGTGGCTAAATCTGTTTTTAGCAAAACTTTACATATAACTTTTTTTTTATTTCATTGTTCAACTTATTGTTCTTGTTGTGGATTCAGAGGCCTCTTACGCTTCGTGGAGGGTTAAGAATCTCATTTATTTTTCTTGTATTCAGACAAATTTTTTCTGCATATTGATTGATCCTCGTGTACCTAATGTTCTGAAGTACAACTATTAATATTGATTTGTTCGGCTTCAGAAAGCCATAGATCGAAGTAACCCTCAGTATGGTGAAGATACATTTCAGTCTGTTTAGTTTCTACAATAATAGTCTTCAAATGGACAATAAATAAATACGTTAAAGGAGAATGGCAACGAAGAGAATTCTTGAGAGCAAAAAAATAAAAATAATAATTTTTTTTATCTAGATTATTATTAAAAATAATCAAACCCTTACGATATACCGAGTTGTTAATTAAGACGGAATGATATTAGGGATAATTTTAATCTATGGTTTCGTGTAAACAAGCAAATCAATATTAATAACAGTAATATAAAACAATCTGTACGTACGGATAAATTAATACTTTAAATAAATTTATCCAGTTAACTCTATTTTTTTTCAGTAATAATTAAAATATTTCTTTACCTATTTGTGGATATTAATGGGTCAGAAAATTTACTGTACCCACTTCCAGAATACAATTTGTCTAATGCATCAAATTCTCGTAGGAAATTAATAAACTAATTCATTTTTTGGAGAAAAGCCCCCCCCCCCCCGATTATGGGTGCAATGTGTGCATTCAAAAATAAGTGAGATGCTTCATTAGTTATGAAAAATTGCAGCGAATTTAAATTTGGCTTATTAATAATTTCAAAATTTCGCTTATTAATAATTTCGACACATCTAAATCATATAAATTTATGGTTATAATAGTTACTGAGTTCAATTCACTATTTTCAGTGCATGTCATTGTTTAATACTTTGATAAATCGTGATCGTCATGATGAGTTCGGATAATGAATCTCTATAAAGTCATTGCAGAATGCTCGACAAATCGATCCACTTGTGGACCATTTAAATATGAAATTGAAACATAAATTCATCAGCAGCCTCTAGCTGTTTCCTTTGGAACATGCAATAAATTTACCCTCATTACTTTCGGGACAAACTTCGTATGTATATATCACATCATTTGAGTTAAGCCAACGACTTCACAATCAATTATCTATAACTGTCGAATCAATATAACTGAAAAATTGCTTATAACTGTCATAAAAAAATATAAAACAAATAAATGAATAGTAAAAGTATTAGTAATATTAAATAATAATGAAAATAAACATTGCTCTCTCTTATACTTCAACTTTTGTTTTATCTTCTAGCATTCATTTGTGAATAACAAAAAAACACTCTTTTTAAGCACCTGACGAATTATAATTACAATGAATATAAAATTACTTTGAATATTCCTTTATATTAATATATATATATCCTTCCTATTGTAAAGTGAATCGATTATAAATCTATGAACATAGAGTAGGATCTAAGGAAAGGAAATAGAAAATTATACCTCCCAACCCCCAATTTATATTTAAAACACAAATCTATTTTTTCTAATATAGGAAAGTATCAACACAATTTGTTGAAAATGTACAAATACTTAAAAAGTAACCAAGAAGTCCATTTTTTTTTCAAATACTTCTGAAACAAATTTTTATGTTTCTATTTTGTCCTTTGTGTAACATACAAGAGACTTTGAGTGAAGCTTGATGTTTACATTAGATGGATCGTGGAGTACTTTCAGGAGCCAAATGGTAGGATGTTTGCATAATGCTATAAAAAAATGGAAAGCAATTGTTAGAAATAGAAATACAGAATGTATTTTTCTCATCTACGATAGAATTCTTGTGTGTTCCATTCTTATTCTTTTAACTCTATTTTGACAGAGAATGAGACTTACAACTGAATTTAGTCTATGAATTGTGTCTGATTTTTATTTACTATTATAATATTCAGCATATTTGTCTCTGGAAATAAAAATATCTGATTTATTTTCTAGATAAAAGTTTCCTTTTTTATGCTTCATTACATTATTTCATCCATCATCCAAAATAATTATTCCTTAAAACATTGTTTACAAAAACTCATATTTCCTTAATTTACTCAATAATTTCAGCATTAAATGAAGTCCTTATTATATGGTTTTATATTTCCCGTTGAAAACCTTTTTTACAGGATATTTTGTAGATAATTTCTTCTTAAGTACGATGATTTTATTTAGTTATGAGTTTCGATGCTAAAATATATTTCTAAGCAAGGTGTGTCAAAATTACTTAGTGTATTCAACTCGGCAATTCATTTCACATTTTGATTTCAGCAGTAAAAACTTTTTATTTCAATTTTTGTATCAAAATGTACATATTTTGAGTTCAATGTGTTTTATTTTTAATTTTATATCCGTAAATACTAAACTATTTCTTAACTATACCAACATTAATTTGTTATAAGGGATATTTTGAATGCTGATTGCGCAGTAAAATAATGTAAGATAAGTTCTCTGTTTATTTTCGTATCACCATCAATTATTGAAACATGCATTTATTTATAACGATATGCAATACAATTTTTAATATTTAGTGCTGTTTCTTAATAAGAAGTAATGCATTTCATAATAGCTATCTGAAAAGAAAATAGATTGTTATTACCACTTTTAGTGTATTTTATTTCAAATTGTTTTACCCATTGAGTCACCAAAAGTTGACAAAATTATTATCATGTTCATTTTAAGAATAATTCCTTATAAATATTGCTAACGCAATGATAATACATGCATGAGTAGGACAGTCATACGGCTTATTTCTTTCTATTCATAATAAGGAGTGAATTCGTATGAAAAGAAGCAAGTTCTAAAAATCGACAATACAGAGCGATGCTGCTAATTCTTAGGTTAACGGGGAAAAGAAAAAAAGTGGTGTAATAATTGTGATATTATAAGTATTATTTAACATAATTACAAATTCACATGATCAATATGTCCACTAATGTGTCCTAAAATCTTCCTTAACATAACACCAAGATCAAAATATTAAACTCAACGAGTTGTATCTCTCCCCACGTAAGGTGTATTTCAACACTGGCAAGTTCAGAAGTTTCACTCATCGAACCCTTGATTTGAGTTTCGAAACTGTATCACAATAAGCAAAGAAATAAATTTCCATACGACATTAATAAATATTATGTGTGTATTTTACTATCAGTAACAACATGCAGCATTAGAATTTTTTGCGTATGAAAAATAGGCATGCAATCTCAATAATGTTACATATATCCCTTTCAGGGGTGGTGATATATTTTTATACCATATAATTAGCATTCTAAAAATTTCTGTAAAGTAATTTTTTCCTACACATTTATCTATAAATGGTAGCGTATAGTATTATTTACTTAAATTAGTTGGCACATCCATGCAGAATGATTATAAAAATTATTGCTTTGAATCTCATGAAAGCTCCTAACAAGTGGTTGTTTTATCCTTTACAGAAATGCTCCTGAAAAAACTTGAAAACTTTACTTTCATAGGCTAACCAATCTACATGTTTGAAACTTTATGTAAATATTGCTAATTACGCAAAACAAAATATATAAAGTGTTTTTTTCATACTTTAAACTAAGTGGTAAAAAATTTATACCGCCGCCCACACAGAGGGATAGAGCAACACATGGCAGCACAAAATTTCCGAATCAGACTGTTATGTGACGATTCACTTTATCACAGTGAAATATAGAGATCGTCAATATGTTATAAAGTGCCAGTGAGTCAAAAATCCGACTTATTATCCGAAGCCAAGAAATTTAAATTAGGAAAAAAAAGTAAATATTTACAAAGAATAGATTGCGTCATCTAAGGTGCGCATTTCTTATAATTATTATTAAATTACTCAGTTAAATAAAATAATCAAATGTAATCGATGAAGTATCAAGAAATACATAATAATAAACTCTTCCGATATTAAAATTAAAGGAAAAGATAAATTATTAACTGGAATATATTTAAGGCAAATGTAATTAAGATTAAAAGAAACAATAATTATTAGACTGAATACATACAAGCTAAATGCAATTAAAATTCAAGCAAGCGAAAATTATTAAATTGAATATATTTGAGATAAATGTAATTAAAAATGAAGAAAACGATAAAAAAATTTAAAAGTGATTTGGTACGCCAAAATAATTCATCTAAAACAATATCCCCTTGGGTAGCTAATAAAAATTTATCAGCACTGTGCATGCCCACGAAAAGACAACAAACAAAAGTACACATGGAAAAAAGGATTTCTAAAGACCAAATTGTTGCAAAAAAAATTAAACAAAGCGAAGACGGAAGGAGAGTCTTCAAAAGTTTCTAAGATAGAACTGGCTAGAGACAGCAGATTAGGTACTTGTTGTTCTCTTATGATGGATCGGAAACATTAGACTTGCAAACAACAATTGATTTATTGAGTAAGAATGTGGAAGAAATGGAAGATTAGCTTCCGACAATTGAGGGACGAAAGTAAGAGTTCATGGCTTCTAGCGGTGAACTTTATCAAAGAATATGAGTAAACTAAGATGTAAATCATCGATGAAAGGTATTACAAGAGATAGAATATAGCAAAGATTTACCTGCTTTGTAAGAAGAACAGAGCCCTCAGCGTTAGGACACCATGTGTAAATCTTGAAAGAAAGGGCGATTCGTTCTAAACTGAAAAGATCTAGGAATACCGCTTTAGCGGTGATTAAAAGGAAAGAAAAATAAAAAAGAAAACATAACATGGATACTTCAGAATAAGAAGGGCTGACCTTTCTTTTTCTTTTTTTTTTGACACATCTGTCCATCATATATGTGAGAGAATATGTTTCAAATGCTAACTATTACCGTAGACTGCTGGTTTTTGAACTCTTACGGATCTACGCTTGCTCTTAATTTTATTTAAAGTAGGCTTATAATATGGTTTTAATTAATCTTT
>BMAW01022348.1:256720-289673 GCA_019974015.1 Nephila pilipes
ATTACTTTGAATTAATTTCTAATATATCAAACCAACATAATGTTTCTTTTAAATAATCACTTAATTCCCTGGTACTTTATCATTGTAACAAATATTTAATTCATTTTGTAATTGCTTAATAGAACTTTGCAAATCTCTATACTTACTGACTTACTGCTATAATTTATCTAATATATATATATATATATATATATATATATATATACATATTGACGATTCAAAAAATTGAAGATTCAATCAGATGAGTAGATGAATAAAATGTTTTGCCGAAAATGAAGTGCTTAAAAGTAAATATTTAATACTCATAAAGAGAGAAGCCAAAAATGAGCACTACCATGAAGTCAAATGATGCAAGATGTAGATTGTTTATTAATTAGCTGGTTAAAAAAAATATGGCTGAATAAATAAAAAGTAATAATTAAATAATAAATAATAAAAATAAATAAATAAAAGTGAGTCACTTAATAACCTTCTTTATTCCAGTCATCAACAGACATGTGATGATATTCTTGAGCCAAAGTAAGGCGTTTTATCTATTGCTTAAATAAATTTTAATTTTTATACTACCATGCCCTGGCAATTTCTACTTTACTAGCAATCTTTCCACTTTTTTCCGAGTTATGATATCAAACCTGAATTTTAAAAAAAATATTTGGTCCAAAAAATGATTTTAAGGTAACTAGCACACTAAAATTGTTCAAATCTTTAATTTTATCAATTTTCTGTTACGAAATAATGGACGTTTCACTGATTCCATATATGTATATTTGGGAGAATCTAATAAACAGAATGTTCCAAAATTAAGATTTAAAATGGCAAAAAATGACCCACTTCATAGAAAAAAATTATCTTAAACTTTTATTTTAAAAATGAGTTTTTTTAGGAATTAGGGTATATATATGTTTGTGTGTGCGCACACTTTTTCCAAAATCTATTTTATTCTTAGTGCTGATATTCTGTACACTATGAAAATGATTAATTTTCTCTATAGTGAATTCAATTATTTTCTAATAAAAACTCACACATTTTAAGGAAGACAAAATACTTGTATAATAATTAAGGACATTTTGAATATTACATAAATCTTATATATTCAAAATCTTACTAAACTTAAATTCTGAAATTATAATTATGTTTAGCATGTAGAATACTTTATAATAGAACAGAATAGTATAGCATCATATACATATAATATTTTAGTATGCATTTATGTATTCTGTGAATTGTTAAGGGGGTTCGAATTACAAATATATATATATATATATGTATCAATTGATTTTAATACCTCATTATGTATATTTATGATTATACATGTGAATTTCCTTACATAAGAAAGTACATACATTTACCTAAAATATGACTTTTTTATAACTTTTAATAGTAAAAAAAATGAGGAATATTTAAATTTGACTAAAAATAACTCATTTTGTTTTCTCGAGGCCTCTTCAGTTAATTTATTAACGTATAGGCATTAAAATTTATCCCATGTAAAATGGGTGACACAATTTTTTTTCATTACTGTTATTGCAGAAGCATATATTTATTGCAAATATGAGCAAATGTTATTATAAAATAATCAGTAGCTTTAAAATAATATAACAAAATAATTTTTTATTATGTGTTAAAAGTAGGAAAAAAGCAGGTATGTTTTTATTTTTATTTTTTCCTTTTCCATAGCAGAAACCAGATGTTCGTTATCTATTTTCCAGGTTTGAACTCAGTAGAAAGAATTAGATATTTTTTGTGCCGAATACCTCAACATAGTGATACATCACCGTATCGCATTTTTCTGTACCAGAATAAGCAGGAGCTTAATCACTTGTTTCAGTGCTGCGAGCATTGAGAAGAAAAAAGCACCGATTTCCCCAGTTCCAAAATATTCTTAGTATTAAAAAACGAGTTTGGGTAGCTTCAACGATTTAGTGGATAGTGTTTTTAACAATTTTGTTCTTATCCGATTGAAATCAACACGTCTACCTTGTTGTTAACTTAATGTCTGCCCTTAAGCAAACGTAAGAAAATTGTTATGTCAATGATGGCGGCAGAAACCGTACCAGTTTCAGCACAAACGTCAATAATGGCATAGGGTAAGGTCTCTAGAGAGAATTTAACTACTGCAAATAGATGCAGGTCTGCAACGAAAGATAGAGACACTGAATATTTGCAATTATTTAAAAGCATTATTGAAAGTATCTCTTCATTGTGAGGTATTTCTCGTTTTCACGTTTGTAATATTTTTTGAAATATTAGTTCGGAGAGTTTGAAATATTAGTGAAACAGAGCAAACCCTGCCTTTGGGGAAATAGTTCGGAGATTGAGCATCGGCAACATTTGGAACCTTTAATATTTAATTCCGAAGAAAAAATATTCGAACACATTTAACAACATACAATAGACTGATGTTCCTTCGCTGGGCTGAAAAGCATTCTAGGTGTTAGAAAAATTTTGCTTGATAGCATGAGTCATGTCTAAATTTGAAAGGATTGATGAGTTTCATTTGCAGAGCAGATCCCTCGAAGCCACGGACTCTACTTCAGATCGCGGATTCTAGTGCATAAATAAATGACACGCCATTGGCTGCTGCTCCTTTTCTAGGTATGTCAACATATCGGTTAGATACTATTTGACTGGAAGAGCGTTGCTTGTTTAAATGAGTTTAGTTGGGAATTAATGATTTGGTTCGAGTTTCGAAGCACATCCAACGAAGTCGTTTACCCTAGTTGTCTGCAAGACGATGTGCAAATCTGAGGAAGGCTCCATACTGATGTCGGTCTTTGTATATAAGATATTGATTGAATAATCTGCTCAAAATATACCAATCATTGATTGGTGAGGGTTATACTCAAACATTTCTGGACTTGTATACTCAAACATAGGTGGCAATTTCAAGAGTAACAATTAGCCTTTACGTATTTCAAAATTATTAAAAATTAGTTTGAGGAACATTCTGGATAGCTTCAATGAACTATTTGGCTAGCTAGATATCCAGATATGAATCATATCAAAAATATTTGAGATTTGATTTAACTTTTTTCGCACAAAAAACTGCACCGTCAAAATTTTCGCAATTTTCTCTGGCTCTAGAAGCAGAATGGCTGAATATTTCTACAGAAGACAATCGATGACTTATCGAGTCAATGTCACATCAAGTTGTTAATCTTCTACTCACAAAAGATGGTCATACATAATAATAGATGCATAATAAGACATTTGGCATGCCAGTGTAATGTTCCGCATTATTGTAATTGGGAAAGAAGATAAAATTTAAGATACTATTTAGGAATTGGTACCAATTACGTTTATTTAATATGCAACATATTTGAATAGATACCATTGACATAGTACTGTAATGCTTAATTTTAATTTAAAAATATCGAATCAATACTTGAACCTTAATAATTAATATTTGACTTAACTTAAATTTAATTTCCCTAATTTTTTTGGATGCCTTCTATTTTCAATCAGGTACATTTCTATTATTGTTGTATTTCTCGAGCCAAAATTTTGAAAGTAAATTTTATTTTTGTAATTACAATTATTTAGATTTTATTATTTTATAGAATCGATACTTTGCATTTGGAAGTAAATCATCTAATCACTTCAGACTAAACAAACATTTGGTACTCATTTTAAAATTTAGAGTCAAATAACAATTTGAATAATTTATATCAACATAAATCCATTAAAAGAGACAAAAAGTTGTTATTAAAGATATATGAAATAAATGAAAACGACATATTAAACTTATTTAAATTCATATATAACAAAATATCTTATAATTATTTAACTGATTTAGTATAAAAACCATCCTACAACGAAGCATGATTATCTAAACACATAATAGCAAAGCAATACATTATCTACACTTTCGTAAATAATTTGTCATTTGTCTATTTCGAAAGTTGTTCTACGAAGCCTTTATTAATGAAATTTCCAGATTCCATTAGAAGGAGAACTTAATATTATAATAAAAAAAAATCTTGCTTCATTGCATCACACATACAAAGTGTGAATAAACACTATTGCGTTTTAAAGAATACTTATTTACACATAGAAGTTCTCTAAATAAGGTTAGATGCTTTGTGTGATGCATCGCTCTTCCATTAAATATGTTTTTTTATTCTTTCAGAAAAGATATTTCTCCTAATTTAATGGCTTTGATTCCGTAAGTATAATTACTTCAGAGCCCTTAAAGCAAACAGTTTTCGCACGCATGGATAAAAAGTCGTTGCAGTTCATTTAGAATGCTAAAAATTAATGCGGAAATGCTTCTAAGAAGCCATCTGAACTACACATGTTATAATAAACTGTGTTTGGTAGTTTATTCTAAGAATCTTCAGAAATAATTTCTGTTGTTAAATGGAAGATTCCAACTACCGTAGAAGCTTTCGGTTCTTTGAATAATTCTAAAAATTAGTTAATTTAATTTATTCTTAGATCATTTCTTCTTTTAGTGTTTGTGTTATTAAATTATTCTAACAGATAAACTCGCTTTTTTTTTTGAGAACAATACGTCCAATACACAATCAATGACTTAACGACATTTAAAAAGCATTGTTTCTCCTATTAACTTAATTTTAGTCTTTTTAATAGCCAACCTAATTGCTACAACCAATTTCGCGAATCATACTACAACTTTCAAACTAGCTATAAAATCTCGATTTCGTAGAATCATAATTATGGTTACATATTATTACGAATCCATTGTAATTGCTGAATTAACAAAATCAAGTGTGTTTACTTTTCTTCTCGGGTATAAAAGGAGCCTCTAAGAGTTAACGACTCTCTTTTTGCTTAGCTTCTTGTGTTATATTTGCCTCTCAGCGCATTTTTGTGATATCTCGCCTCCATATCGTGATGCTACCTGTGTTAGGAAGATGACAGAGAAAGTATTTTTTGGTAGATAATTTATCTAAAATCATTATTATTGATTACACTTTAACAACTACTTAATCCTTAATTGAAGGGTGTTTGTTATGCTTGTCTATGTAAAAAGGAAAAAAAATCAATTACAAGTAAAGATATTGTCAAGACATGATATAATTAAACTTAGTAAAAAAATTAATTCAAAAATAATAAATCAGATATGAAAGTTAGAAAAAGAAACTTCTCACAAAAAAAAACGAGATTAAGAAAGAAGAATTGAAATGATAAAGAAAGAAAAAACATTCGAATTTACTCCAATTAATTAACGTTTGTCTTATTGTATATACATTACAGATGAAGTAAAATGATTGCAAGATTTAGAAAAATGTTGAAAATACAAAAAGTATCGAAAATATTTATACACTTATGAACTGCAAGAAAGTTAAAAGACAAAAAAAATTAAATGATGTACCAAAACACAGATTGAGCAACATTGAAAAAGAGCAATTAACAAATAAAAAGATAAAAAAAACAATAAGTTAAATGATCATAACATATATTAATTGCAGCAATGAAGATAGTCTTTCTAGGGTTAATCTAGATGTACCAGCTTTAAATTTGCTTTATGCAAAGGGCTAGTTTGTCTAGGGGAGTAATTCCACTAACGGATTCTATGATGACTTTATAGGAATTCAATGATGAGGCTAACCTTATTTTACTTCGTTTATTAAATGTTGAGATGGAGAATGGAAATATTTACACATTAATCTATATACAGGTTATCTCTATTAAGAATAAACAGTTCTGAGACGGATAGATGGCTGCCTCATTGTATCGCATATCAGCGATGGGCATTGGAACGCGCTCTGGCGTTTGGAGCTGACTTCCAACGTGGGTAATGCGAAGGAGTAGAGAATCCGAAAATGGAGGAAAGAGAGTGAGAACGAAATATTTCTCAGTTTTGTTCAGGAATAGGTGGTGCTGTACGAGCTAACACAGGATGCTGATTCGTGATACCATCTATCAAGTAACTAAGTTTTACAGTACATTGGAACTAGTTTTACAGTACACTGGAAAATAAAATGAATAATTTGATAATTAGCTGGAAAATCCTACAAGTATGATTTGGTTATAGAACCATACAGGTTTGCGAAATTACATTCATAACTGCAAGGAAGTTAATAGTGAAATTAGTTAATGATCCAGAGATTAGAAATTGTATTTGGAATAAGGTTTGCATTCATAAGAGTAAAAAGTTATCTCATATTTTCCTCGAAGGATACTCATATGATCAATGAATCAAGGACTCCTTTCTAAGGAATCAAAATAGGGGGCAAGTTTTTCTCTTTTGAATAATCAAAGACCCAAATAAATATAATTTTGTTTCGATCTTCACCTGACTTCATTAATTAGTGACCATATTGATTCGTTAATCTTAAATTACTAACTTGGGATTGAGCGACATCGAAATAAAAATATTGCATTTGCGTTTAATGATTGGAAAATTAAAAAGTATGTTATTTTATATGCATTACTCAATTCGTAATTCGGCAGATATGGAGCCAACAGATTCCCTGCACACCTGATCAGTAAAAAAAAAAAAACACTAAAATTTACATATTTAAACAGCAAAAGCGATGTTTTATTGTAAAAAATTCAAAAATAAATAAGGAAAAAAAAGCATCAGAATAAATTTTTTAAAGTAAAAAATTGATGATGTGTTTGTACTGATAGCCAATATTATTTCAATGACATAGAAGGTGTAAAATAATTTTCTCTGACTTATCAGTCTATAAAAAAGCTATGGATGCCCGGAACGGTGAATTGCTAGATTTTAGAGATATTGCTATACATGTGCGTCATAAATACAACTGTCCAGTTATAAGACCTAATAACATCAAAGAGAAGATAACATAAAATACAGGTTCCATTGCAAGTCCTACGATTAGCATAACTTTGTTGGATTGATCACCTGGAAAAGGCACATTTACAAATCCAGGTTTTCAGAGAAGGGGAATTGTGATCAACATACGTTACCAAAAATTCTACTTTTTAACTTTCGTACCTCATTTGAACATAAATTATCTTATTAACACCCAAAATAATTCTATCAATCACCTTTCATATTCGCAATTTCGGTAAATTCCACTTTAGCTCTAATCTCCCGTTTCACTAGCAAAGTCGAGCAAGTAATTCTACGATCAAGAGTCTTTACGAAGTTCTGTATTAACATAATTTTGATAGTTTTTCTGCGTTTCGTCTCTGGCTGTTGTTCTTCTCTTTAGCCTCTCTTTTTCCGCCCTAATGCTTGGTGCTTATATATGTGTTGTTAGCTTTTACACACACACACATATATATATAAACATACATATATATATACATACATTCATACATATATGCATGCATATATATATACATACATACATACACACACACACATATATGCATGCATATATATATACATACATACATACACACACACACACATATATATATATATATATATATATATATATATAATTTTTTGGAAAAAACAAAAATAGAGAGGAATTTTTTTCATTTTGTTACAAGCTTTAGTTTGTTATGCTGGGTTGTTCTGGAATTATAGGAAAATTTAAGCAGGTATAACACGCCACCTTGAATTAGAAAACAAAATGAAAACTAATTTGGAATATTACGTAACAAAAACCAATAAAATTTAGAGAGAAGAGGTACACACGCGTAATAATAATTATTGATTTATTTCAAGTCATAAGAATATTTATCAAAGTATGAAAATGGGTGAAAAACCAGCTTGAAGCAAATCAACATACCATCTTCTCAAATGAAGAAAAAAAATTAAATATTACCTTATTGCCAACTATAAACTCTAAAAGAAAATATTTTAACTGTTGCTAGGATGCGAATTCAGCTCTAGGAAATCAGTTAAATATTGAAATCCAACCCACTTACGAAGGAAATGTATTGAAACAAATAATATTAATAAAACATGTAAAAAAAAATTATAAATAAAAAATTAAATTCTAGATATAGATAATACGTAATGTCAAAAACAATTTTTAAACATCAAAATAAACTTCATCACCCACTATTCTATTGCAAAACGAAATCTAAAAAGAAACATTTTAGACAATAACAATTAATTAGTAAATATAAATTAAATTATAAATAAATAATTTAAATTTTCTTAGAAAACGTAAAAAGTAAAGAAATTTAAGTAAAATGAATGAATAATTGTAGCCAGAAATATAAGTAAAAAATAATACTAAAAAATTAAATTTAATATACAAAAATTTAAGAAATATAAAAAAATAAAAGTAGTAAGAAAATATTTAAAAAAATATAAAAAAAAAAAAAGATAAGAAAATAACGAAATAAAATGAAAAAATAAAAGTAATAATAAATAAATAATGCACAATAAATAAGGAAAAATTAAAAAAAAATATTCAAAAATTTCTTATTTAAACTTTATTAGAAAATTATAATGCCCCTTAATAAAACATATAAAACTTACAATAAACCGATTATATAGTTTTTACATTTTCAGTTTCCCTTTAAAAATACTTAAAGTAAATCAGAAAGTGTCTGATCTATTTTCATTATTAATAGGCATATTAAATAATTCAATGCTTCCAAATGAAAAATTAAGTAAAATATTTCTGCAAATATTTGTACTTTAAACTGCTATCGAAGAAAGGAACTTTATGATAATCATACATTATGAATCTATACAGATAGGTCCATTAAAATGTTGGGCCTGTTCATGGCGTTTTTGCTCACACATGGCTAGAAAAATACCCTAAATTTGTTACAAACTGTTACTTTTACAATATGGCTCAAGAAATGTGTTGCCGCTATTCCTAATTCTGAAGAACTTTTTAATGAAAAAATCAAAACCATTACTCTAAAGAGTATAGAAAAATACACTATATACCAAAGAAAAGAAGAAAAAAAAACCGATGAACCAAGAAGGACTTGAAAGATTGTAATAAAATTTCATATACAAACGCATTTGGACGGAACATACAAATATTTAAAATTTAGTTTTTAATGAATGAATAGCGGGAGATACAGCGCATCGTAACTGCACACTCAGAAGGTATACATAACAAGTGATTCTCAATCTGATAGTCAAATTTTTCGTTGTATTGCCATTTAATTTCCCTTTCAATGATTTAAAGAATACCTCGCCTTAAGATTCGAGGTCATTATGACAAACTGTCAAAGATTGAAATCGGTTATATTATTGGATAGAAAAAGTCAGGTTGGGCACATCGGAAAATTACTTGGCATATGGGTCGAAGTAAAGATAAGATTAAAAGATGCAGGCAAGAATTGGTGAACAATGGCAGATTTAAGTGTTAAGATGGTAAAGGTCAACCACAGCAGATCGGGAGGACAGAGTGATAATCAGATCATCTGTAACAACCCCTGATTCATCGTTATCAACCAACAGATGTGTGACCCGCACACGAGTGTCTACCATGACCCTTCACAGATGTCTGATAGAGCAAAATCTACGCTCGTGCAGACCGCCTTGACACCTGCCACTCACGCCTGCAAACTGTCGAGCCAGATTACAGTGGTGCTTGATTCTATCAGGTTGGAATTATGCTGACTGATGTCGCTAGTGTTTAGGGACGAATCCGGCATCCAACTGTGTCCTGATGATCATCGAAGACGTGTCTGGAGACGCCCAGGACAGCGTGCCGGTCCTACTTTCACTACTGCAAGCCAAGCAAGAATTCATCGAGGAGTTATGGTCTGGGGTGCCATTGATAGCTGGACCCCTTTGGTCGTCATTAGAAGCACTTTGGTATTTCGGTAACATTCTGAGACCTATTTTTCTACCGTTCCTTTTGTAGTACCCTGACCTTATTTTTCAGCAAGATAATACCATACCACATACTGCACGTGTTTCTATGAACTGTCTTACAACTTGTCAAACATTTCTTGGCCAGACAGATCTCTCTAGAATCGAGCATGCCCGGGGTATGTTAGGAAAGCAACTACATCTAAAAGGAAATTGTTCTGACCTAACCCGACAATTGGAAAAAAATTGGCAAGAAATATCGCAGGTGACCCTCAGGGAGCTTTATTACTGTGTGCACGTCCTGCGGCAGGCTTGCATCCAGACAAGAGGTGAGTCAACACCTTATTGAGCTGGTTACTTTGTAACTATGTAACTGAAATAAATCATTAAAATTTTTCTGAAATTTTAATTATTTTCCATTCTGTACATAAATTTCCTCTTTCTATCGGAAATCTCCTTAATTATGCGTCGTTTTGTTGTGTAAGAGTGTACTTGGACAAAGCAAAGCAGATGGAATCTAAAAACGATCCAATTTTTTAAAACGATTCTCTGTTGGGAATAGCAGAATTATTTAAAATAAATTTCAAAATTGCTTATCTTCCTTATCAAGAAATTGAAAATGATTTAGCTAGCAAGAGAAAAAATCTGTAATAACAGATTTTTTAATATCTGAGCTAACTTGAAATGCATGAAACTTGTCCTAAAAAAGTTAAGATATAGAATTGAGGCTTTCAAATGTACAGTTATATGTGACGTTGAAGAACAAATTTGTAAGCTTATTTGCAATTTTATTTCCATGAAAAATGCTTTCATGTATATGATTTTGAGAAAATAATGAAAATGATACACTATAAAAGGCATTTTTCTCTTTTAAGAACTGAGTCGCAATTTTTGCATCAAGTTGGTGTCTCGCGTAGCATAATTTTCTACTACGTTATATTTTTAAGGAATGTATCTACCGAGTTGTAGAGTGTCTATCTGTATGAGTATAGAATGAAATTATAATTATATATATATATATATACCAGGGAGCGCTGCAACCGACGGAACGACACTCCTCTAAGCGAAAGAAGATATTTTGCACATGAAGATGCCAATGCAGTTTTAGAGTTGAACTCACGTCGTTTCTGTTGTCTAGCGTCAGGTAGAGCTACCATCATATAAACTTTTACCGAATAGTGCCTGTAGCACTTACACAGAAATGCCTTTGCATATTTATGCTTTAAAAATTACTTACTCGTAACTCAATGAACTGTATTTATTTATATGCATACACATCATTGTAAATGCGAATAAATACATTTATCTTGAGCTGAAGTGGTGATAATTGTGAATTCTGTATATATATATATGTGTGTGTGTGTGTGTGTAGAGAGAGAGAGAGATTGAGAAACATTAATAGATAATTAATAGTAATATTTTAATTTTTTTAATAATGATTATTGTCTATAATAACCATTTTCTTAAAGTTTAATAGTAGGTTTCCTCCATAAACATGTAATAATGTTATTTTGAATTTATTTTAATCGTTACGATGGGTTACCATACAAATACATTCAGAAATAATATAATGACTTTGGTACAAAAGATCTTAAAGATTCCAAAGAATATCGAAAATATTAAATTATATTATCTCCATATCTTGGAAAAGTATCAATCAATAAAGGGCGAAATTGATCTCAGTATTCCAAAAACACTATTTGATGGAATCAGACAACATCAATACTTTAATATTTTGCTTGGGATTTATTTTCAATAAGACATCGGACTTACTTTATGATTTAATAACGAAGTATTTAGTAAAACTCCTTGAAAGATGTTTACCGCGAACATGGAACACGTAAATATTTTACGATAAGAAATAGTAGTGAATCACTGGAGGTTATTCTGAATCAATCTTATATTGCAAAGTATTCATACATTTCAGTTCGAAAATTTTTTACTCAGCATTTTATTAAAAGAGTATTTCTTCGGCAATGGTTGTTTTTCTACAAATAATTAACACAACCTAAAAATTCTTTTAAATTCAAAACCAAAAGTAATAATAATAACAATAATTATAGGTTTTATGTAAGAAATAGTTTTCTATTTTTCAACAATATTTCTATGTCTAGTTATTTTTCCGAAGAAAAAGGTCTTTGAAAAGTGTATGCAAAACAGAGAACACATTGAGACTGAAATCGAGAAACCTTATTTTTTTTTCAAAATGTTCCTACAATCAACTCCTGATATTTTATGTTTGTCTTTCATGTAATATAAAAGAAAACTAGAGCGAATCTTAATGTTTACATTAGATGGGACATGGAGTATTTCCATGAGTCAAATGATTGTACATTTGCATATTCCTGTGAGAAAACATAAAATAACTTTTAAAGATAAAAAAAAAAATGTAGAATGTGTTTCTGTCATGTGACTCAAAAAACATTTTGTGCTCTAAATATTCTTTCACTTTTATTCTTTTGAATTTATTTTGTGTGAAAAACTACTTCATAAGATAGTTCAACAGAAACTCATCTAACTTTTTTATGTACTTTCTGCAACATAAAAATGCCTTTCATCACTTTGTTTAAAATTGTTCTTTTATGTCCATGAATAAATATCTTGCAGTAAATTCATCTCTGTAAGGATTGTTACATTAATTTTTTAATGATATTCAAATATTTGAAGAACTATTTTCAATATTAACGCTCAACCATGTTTTTTGGAATCATTAATGAAATTTTTCAAATTTTAAAGTAATTTTATTTATTTGTTTCTCTAATTTGTTTTTCTAATTATAATTATAATTTTAATAATATTTTATTTCCATTATTCAAGAATATGTTTGTGTTTTTTAACTAATGTTTTCATACTCCATATCCTCCACATTTTATAAAATTGGTAATATACTTCTACTTTTAAATATTAAAAAAATATATTAACAATAACCATATCATTAAGCATATCATTAATATATTAAGCATATCTCATTAAGCATATCATAAATATTCATGTCATTAAGCAAAATTAAATGGTTTTATGCTTGTAAGAAACAATACGTTATTAATAATTTCTCTGAGAAAGATAATTTACAGTTTTTAAGACATTAACAAACGTTTTAACGGCTGTTTATCTCTCTCACAATCATTTGAGGTGGTTTTTATGTACCTTTGAATAGTTTGTTAAGTATTTATGTATAAATAATAAATCAAACGAAAAAAATTATTTGAATCAAAATATTTGTATTATATTCAATTATTTTCTAATGTATAGTTAACGATTTTCTGATGTATATTCAAGATTTGTTACGCAAGTAATTATCTCATAGATTTTTGAAACAAAAGAGGATAATTTATTTTGCCTCTTGAACAAGTATTTTCTGAAAATTTTAGGATGTAAAAATCGAGCATACTCTATAACAACAAAAACGGATTACCATAAAATGTTGTCCGACGGGGAAAAAAATTGTGGGTAGAAAATTATATTTAGAATAGAAAAATATTAAAATTTCAAAAAAAATTGAATGATTTATTTCAGTTACATAGTTACAAAGTAACCGGCTTAATAAGGTGTTGACTCACCTCTTGTCTGGATGCAAGCTGCCATACGACGTGCACACAGTAATAAATCTCCCTGATGGTCACCTGCGATATTTCTTGCCAAATTTTTTCCAACTGTCGGGTTAGGTCACAAGAATTTCCTGGTAGATGTATTTGCTTTCCTAACATATCCCGGACATGCTCGATTCTAGAGAGATCTGTCTGGCCAAGGAATGTTTGACAAGTTGTAAGACAGTTCATAGAAACACGTGCAGTATGTGGTATGGCATTATCTTGCTGAAAAATAGGGTCAGAGTACTGCAAAAGGAACGGTAGAAAAATAGGTTTCAGATTGTCGTCAAAGTACCACTGTGCCTCTAATGACGACCAAAGGTTCCGGCCTTTAAAGGCACCCCTGACCATAACTCTAGATGAGTTGTTGTTTGGCGTGCAATAGTGAAAGTAGGACCGGCACACTGCCCTGTGCGTCTCCATACACGTCTTCGATGATTGTCAGAGCACATTTGAATGCAAAATTCATCGCTAAACACTGTACATCATCAGCCAGCATCATTCTAACCTTATCGAGCCAAGCACCACTGTAATCTGTCTCGAAAGTCTGCAGGAGTAAGTGACAGGTGGTGTAGCGGTAGGAACGATCATATATTTCTCTCTATCAACAGTCTGTGAATGGTCATGTAGACACACGTGAGCGGGTCACACGTCTGGTGTTCGATAATGATAAATCAGGCGCTATGATCGCTGATCTGACGATCTCTCTGTCCTCCCGATCTGCTTCGACCCTAGTTCAACCACTACCATTGTGACACTGAAATGTTTAACTATCTACCCATTCTTATCAGCATGTTCTAATCGCCGCATCCCTTATACCCTTATGACGAATGATTTTCCCAACCTGCCTCTTTCAATCCAATGATACAACCTTTTTGAAACTCTGACAGTTGCGCATAATAAGCTCAAATCCTAAGGAGAGGTATTTTGTCAGATATTGAAAAGTATCCTAAATCGCAATGCAACAGAAAATTTGACTATCAGATTGACATTCACTTCTTATAAACGTCTGTTGAGTGCACAGTTCTGATGCGTTGTAGCTCCCGCTATTCATTTATTGGAAACTGAATTTTTATCATTAGCATGTTCGTTTCAATGGTCTTTGAATTTAAAATTTCATTACAATCGGACATGTCTCTCTTATTTTGTGGGGTTTTTTTGTTATGAAGTGTATGATGACTTCAATAAATTTAACGATTTCTATCTCTTACATTTCGAATACAATTATTTTCATTTAAAATTAATTATTGGATATGCATTATTCTTGAATACATTTTTTAGTTTAGCAACCTACTAATGATTAATATATTTTATAAATCAATATAAGTTCTGGTTTGTCTTGCTGTAATATAAAAGTGGTTATTGATGCAAATTACCATGCATTGGTGGAGAGCAATCTGTAAGCGAGTTGTTTCTTACATATCGTTATATTTACCTTCGAGTTTAGGAATTATGGCTTCTTACAGTAATCAAGAAAGAGCCTTGACTTTTGAAATCCACAGTAGAGAGGAAAATGTGAAAGGAAACTCAAGCTTTTTCATTTCCATTATAGAGCCATCTAGTGATATACCACTTGCTCTCCTACTATGTATTGTATAAAGAAAATTGATTACAGAGATGATCCCTACTAACCCTTAAATATTTGTCCATGAGTTTCGAAACACTCGAAGGTGTTGTAATGAACAGGCTTGATTTTTTTTTCATGTTATGACCTTTTCCTGATTACTCTATGTATCCATGCCTCCTGAACTTCTCTATGGAAATGATGATATGCAAGAAAACTAGCGCCTTATGATTTCCATTATATCTCCGTGGTCGGGCGATTTACTGCTTTCTTTCCGCCAATGCATTGCACTGAGAAAGTTGCTTGCTTACATGTTTTCTATCACTCTTTATAATTTTGACCATAAATTTCAAAAAACCTGTATATGTATGTATATATATATATATATATATATATATATATATATATATATATATATATATATTACAATAACTGATGTGCTCTAGCGTACTGTAGCTTAACCTCTAATAGTGTCATTATTATTATTATGCTCTAATTTCTCAATTAGGGCCTGGGGCATCCTTTCATGTTCACTGGGAATCTTATTATTTTTAAACACGATCAAATGATTCAATCGGCAACAGAGCACATTCTGCATCGGTGCCAAGCAAATATACTTCAACCATTCTCCTCAACATTTTTTGTTGGAAATATGACTCGTTCCACGATTCTACTGAAATTAGGCTGGCCCCAAACCGGACGATATGATCACTGCGCCACCTTTACACTAAGCCTTTAATATGTAGTATTGGACAACTTTGAATTTTGGACAAGACATATATTCGAATCTCATTTCCTCTTGTCACTTTGTTCCTTCAATATTCTTCCTATATTGAGCACTCAGCAGATATATAAGGGTTACTCAAAATAATGTATTGCAATGGGTGCATGCGCCATCGCTTGAAAGAGCAGAGTGCTGTGTTTCTGCAAATAGAGGTCTCTGAGTTTTATAGCAATCGGAATCACCAGAACGCGTCAGTCTATTCTGTGACTAGGTGAAAGTATGGTCACATTTTGGATGCATCCACAGGAAGTTTGCTTCTAGTTATCTAATTTGTAACTGTGGAAAATGAGAAATCAGGTGAGTCTTGCGAATGAATTTATTAATTTGTATTTGAACTCTGAAGCACATTAGTGTACCGAAGAGGTAGTAAATATTGTAAGCCACCAATCGGTATCAGTGGCAATCATTGGCCAATTCAGTGACACATGGTCGTCAAACAAGAGATAAATATTACACTGAATATTCTGCTGAGGTGGAATCGGTGGATTATTACAAACAAGATAGTAGCAGTGCTGTCTATAAGTAAATGAATTGTTCAAACATTTCCACTTGAGAGTTCATGTAGTTAACCTGCATATGTGTCACAAGTCACAATCTAAAAATATACAATCAAAATCTTCGACGTTGCGTTTTATCCAAAGGCATTATTCTGTTGCATGATAACACCATCTTCATGAGGCTATTGAGCGCAATTATGTGTTGTTGAGATTTCGATAAGAATTCCTTGAACATCCCTAATACAGTCCTAATTTCCTATCTTTCAACTAGCATACCTTTATTCCACAACAAATCCCTCAAATTTCGCAAATCACAAACGACTATATGATTTAGATCACAATAAACGATTTTTTTTCTCAGACAATTCCTTTGGCTCTTCATCCAAGGTATTTAACTGTAATCTACTTGGACGCTTCAATGAATCTGCAAAGCAACTATATATAGACATTATGTTCTTTACGTATCATTTTTTTTTTATTCTGCATATTTAACTAACTCTTATCATTAACTGATTTATGAATCAACCTTAGTCCACTTTAATTTGTCCATATTTAACTGATTTATGAATTAGAATTAGTCCACTTTACTTTGTGGTCACTGTAGCCAAATAGTCATGGTCGGAGACTTACGATTGACATTGCTTCCGTCTGGTCGCGAGTTCGAGAAATGATGCTTCTGAAGACCTACCGTGTAGTTGGGCTGATGCGCATTAAATGTGGTGAAATTCTCAAGTCTTTCAGTTAGCTTGTTGGGAAAGTTAGGAGAGGGAGCCAAAAGATCAGTTGTATTCATCGTCACTTGACCGAGGTGAAGGATTTTGAGTTCCCTTTCATGTTGTTTCTCTGTTTGACGCGTTAACGTACAATCGTTCAATCGAAATTCACTTTTACCATCCATATTTATACCCAATTTTAAGTCTTGACTTGTAATTAACTTAAAATAAACTGCGATTAGCCCAACTATATATTCACACGATGCTTTACTCTTCAATCTCTCGTTGTATGGATTGTAATAATGTTTCCTCTTGATGAATTGTTTTATTGAATAGCTGAAATATTCACGTCGAAACATTCAGGGAAGCAGCGATTTTTTGAAACAGTCAATAGAACTTTAAGGAAAATGATCCTCACATCAACTCTCAGTCCACTTTATGCGTAGATATCAGCAATCCAAAAGCTTAACCTTAAAGGAAGTAGTCACAAGTATCACTGATACTTTACTCAGAGTAAATAGTCCTAGTTTTGGGAGCTATTGGCATTAATTATTACTCAGTTGTGCATAAAGACATAAAGACAATACATATATGTTTGCAAGGGAGTCAAGTTCCGTTCGATCTACAATCTCACTGATTCGAGAAGATTTATCAAAAAAAATCCAGATAATTCCAGAAATTGCATAGTGAATCTTGTAAAACCTCATTGTGTTTCGCTTGAATAAAAGCAAGATAGAAATGAATAAAACAAAATTAATTCAAATTTCCTTGAAACAGCAACAATGGTTTAGAATTTCAAAAATTTTGGGTTGTTTTCTTTTTTAACTTCATGCGCAGTGTATTAAATACTAATTAATTTTGTTATTTTAAATACTTACTTTCAATAGCATATAACTAAATCGAATAATTTCAGATTTTATACTTTGTTGTTTCATATGTAGCGAAATATATATGGAATCAAACATTAAGCAATTGCTTTCGTGTTAGGTTTAATGCATTAGCCAAAAAAAAAATTCGCATTTTTTTTATTTATTTCTGCGTCCTTTTATTCGTCTAGACAGGAAGATTGATAAAAAAAATTACAACCAGTTGAACATTATTTTACTATTATACAAAAAAATTCAAGTTTCATTAATATATCATACTTTGGAGTGTCTAACAGTTTTTACGGAATTGGTTTTTTTTCTTTATTTTTGTTATCTCTTCCAGGAAATGGAGAAAAAAATCAACGTTCCTCGCTAGAAACTTTATATTACTAAATATCTAGTAGCAAGTTTTTTTTTTTTTTTATCCTTGAGTTAAAGTAAAAATAAGTATATTACTAATGTGTCAACTATAAAAAAAATTTAAGGGGGAAATATTACTCAGGAACATTTGTAAATATTTCCTTTATGAAGTTGAGAAATTTCTCCAAAATTTAATAGAGTATTCACGAATTTTCACTATTTTTGGATACCTGAAATATCGTTCAAATTGTTGATCTATCTTTTTTCTGTTCACGGAGTATAATTTTCGATCAAACTATAATATCTACAAATTTGAAGCATTTATTAAATTAAATTATATCAACAGTAGTCTTATTCCTCTAATCTCGTACTCTATACTCTTATCCTAACTAAATTATATGACCTGTAGTCTCCATTTCAAATTAGGCAAAATAAATTTAATTTAATTTAATCTTAAATGAAATTTAGCAAAAGAATGATAAAAAAAACAATACGGTAGAAAATACAAATAATTGCAAGCTAATTTAAATCAGGAAAGTTCTGGCAGTTAATTCAATAAAAATCTCGTTTTATCCACTTGGAGATATTATTTTCTTTGAGCGTTTGCGGATTAGAATTCAGCAAAACAAATGTTCGTATTATGGACCCTATCTCAAATTGAATGCTTTATATTGCTGAATTTAAATATTTTTATCTACCTGTTTTACCTCCCTAGTTATACAATCCTACGGATTAAAATGTAATCCTGAAAACTGACATGCTTTTCAGAGAAAAAAGTTATGTTCAATATTTTATATAAGTCTTAAAACTACAAGTTTACATTTTAAAACCAGTTTTTTTTAAGAACAAATCTAAGATTAATAATATAAAAATAATCTTGTTTCAGTTATGTGTGTAAAATTGGTTAGATTGTACTTAAATCTCATTCTAGACTTAATATATTTTTATTTGGAAATCCCAAATAAGCAGGTTCATAAAAAATTTCATAACTTTTGTTTCAAATTTAACTATGAATTTTCTTCCTTATCGTATTATAAATAATATTTTTAGTTGTTTTGCTTATGTGAAATATATGTGATGAAGTGTGTATAGATTTTTTTTCTGTATTCTACTTAAATAATTATGTTCTTTAAAATAATTTAAACTGTCTTAGAAAATGACAAATAACTATTTGTCTAGGACATAATAAGCTAACCATTTCTTTCATTTACTCTATAAATTATTTGATTAACCTAAAATATCTTAGCTCAAGTGTGAGCTTGTAGTTATGTTATTTCTTTCAGTGTTTCAAAAATATTGTAAAAAAAAAACCTTCTGCTCACAGTCCTTATCATTCTCTCATATACATATACTCAGTCTTTAACGCAATATTGCAACCAAAAATGTTATACATTCAACGATAGTTTCATATATTTTTAAATCAAATTAAATATTCCTTACATAAAACACAATTTAACTTGTAGAATCAATGGACCAAATTTATAAATCTGCCAATATTCTTCTATGGAGCTACAGACACTGTTACAACTTTCCAGAGCTTAAATATTTTTGTAGGGTTACGAAAAAACAACACTAAACTCAACTGGCTATTTTAAATAACTCCAGAAAAGCTCTTGGTCTAAAAAACTATTTATTTTTAGATTTAGAAGTGCCTAGAGCTACACAGTTGTCGTTTCAGGTAGATGGAGACACTTTGTTTCTTCCAGTTTTTAATGAAATCTAAATAAGTAAAGCTGTGAAATATATTTAAAGATAAACTTTTATTTTGAATTAGTAAAATACATTAATTAATTAAGATTCACTTCCAGAAGGTAAATCATAATATTTTTCTTATCATTTCAGATTCATTAAAATAAATAGGATAAACACTAAGTTCCCAATGTTATAAGAGTCGCGCATACAAAATATTATTACAATAATGTTTCCAAGTAAAAATGAATGTATATACTTATAAATATATTTAAGACAATAAAAAAGATTTTAAGGTGCGAGTATTTATCTATTTGTACTATGCAATATTTTCAAAGACACTTGTTTCTTTAAAATCTTATACTGGTATGGAAATCTACTTTACCTTAATTGCGTAGTTTGATACTTTAATCAATAATTTCGTTAAATATAGCGAAAAAGTTACAGTAGCCTTTCTAAAAATACTTTTAGATGAATGGTATGTAGTTTCTTAAAGCACAGAGCATCTAACAGAATATATTCTGGATCCATTACATCGTTTCGAATGAAATTTAACTTTCATTTGCATGTTACTTTTAAGATAGAAAACACATTTACATGTTGTTTGCTAACTTCAAAGTTACAAAGGCTTTAAGTAATTCTTACAATCCTTTTGATCTCTTCGACAGAAATTTCTTCATACTATTTGAAATTCACTATTATATTCAAATGTTACATGATATATTATCTTGTATATATTCTCAGAAGTTTAGTTTAAATTATAAGCTTATTTAAAAATCATTTTTAAAATGTATTATTTCCATTTGATATTGCTTACACCGGCTGCCATGCGTTATAATTATATCACATACAGTGCTCAGGCATTAAAAATATTTTCAAAAAAAAAAAAAAAAAATTAGCGTTGAATATCCTATACAGATATATAATTAAATTATTTGTTAGTTTTATATGTATGATATTATTTTGTATGTCACATTTTTACCAGTGAATTCCTTTCTATTTTCAGAAAACTTTCAATCAAATATATTACGAAAGAAAATGAATTGCACTTTTTATCACAATACATAAGCGTTCTAGTGCAGAATGAACGTTTTTAACTACAATGTTTCACAAAAGTAAATGTGTCTGTCATTATAGAGGATATGTTTCCTTTTGAACATATTTAAGATAAAGCGAATTTTCCGCTTCAATTTCAATGCAATTCAGTAATCACGGTAGGGTAGTGGTCATGGAGACGAGCTCGAGGATGGCGGTCTTCCGTCGAATCGAGAGTTCGAGCCTGATGAAACATAACCCTAAAATACCATGTGTGGCCTATCGTCTACATACCCATTTTTTTTTTCTATTTAAAAATTAAAATAAAATTTGAAGTACTAAATAACTAATGTTGTCAATCAAATATATATAGAAAATGTTATTAAATCAATTTTAAACATTGCCATTTCAGAATAAAGATAGATGTGTATTTTCAATTGTTGCTACTTGTGCTTTTTGTTTTGTTTGGAGGTTCGGAAATACCCTATGTTGTTCTGCGGTGATCAATCAAAACTTATTGTTTGGAAAAGTAAGGTATGTAGTACATATTTATGATTGGTGTTGAGTATTTATTTGTAAAATATTTGTTTTAAGCAAAACTTTGTTTGTTTTGCCATTTGGCAGCAATAGACATGAAGTTCCACTAAGTTTTCAGAAAAATAAGCAATTTTCTTTTTAACTTTCATCAATATTGAAAAGGAGTAGTTTATTTCTTGGTAGGTTATAATTGTAGTAATTCTTCAAATGCTTATAAGACACTTTCCTACTTTTTATTTACTGAAAATTTTACTCAATCCTTTTAGAATCCCTGAAATAAAGTATTTAAATGAAAAAGACATAGAAGAATTGGTAAAGTATTGCTAAATTAGGGAAGATAAGTGTAATTTTTCAAATGAGGATTTTGATTGGGAGCGTGAAGCAAGTTTTGACAAATTTTTGGATGATTTGGAAAACATTGAGCTTGATGCATGAAATATTCAAAGAGCTTCAACAACCAAAATCATTGATAATGTAACTTTTCTTCAGAACAAAGACTTTCATACGAAAACCTTTGATGATGAAACTGAAACCCTTGTTCGAAAATCTATAAAAATATTTTTAAAGAAATATAAATTGCGAAAAAGAGAGAAGATTAGTAAAAAAGGGAATATAAAATTAAATGAAAATCTGATAAAATTTAGTGGAAATCAAATTATTTCTGCTAATGTAAATTAACTGGATAAGCCACTAGTTAATTCAAAAAAAAATCAAATGAGCGTATTGAAAAAAGTGTCCATAAAATTAATTAATATGCCTGCAAAATGTCCAGTTAAACCTCCGAATTTCACATCACAAGATATAAAGCAGTTTTTGGGAATAATATTCTACATTCCTTTAGTGCATTTGCCCTGTGTTTGATCCATTGGAGACATGAACTTCATTTTCTTATAATTCAGAACATAATGAGAAATGAGATTATTTTGAGAAAAT
This sequence comes from Nephila pilipes, assembly GCA_019974015.1. Taxonomy (NCBI): domain Eukaryota; kingdom Metazoa; phylum Arthropoda; class Arachnida; order Araneae; family Nephilidae; genus Nephila; species Nephila pilipes. The sequence goes on from BMAW01022348.1 coordinate 278,968, forward strand.
CCGAACATTTATTCATTTCCATAACCTCAACAAATAAATACCTCGAGATTATTGGAATCACGATAGATTACACAAACTTCGACCTGTGATTGATATTTTGAACAAAAATTTTACTCCTTTCCCTCTTGAGCAAAATCTCTCATTTCACAAGTGAATGTGCTCTCACAAGTAATGTTCGACATTACTTGAAACAATATATGCCGAATAAATCCTGTAAATGGGGTTTAAACGTTTGATACTTGCGGGTATTTCTAAGAATGTTTATAATTTTGAAGTATATTTTGGCCAACAAAACATGCTAACGAAACCAATTACCAAACCCAACTTTGGTCCTTCAAGCAACGTAGCCTTTAGGCTGTCCAGGAGAACACCAAACTCTTTAAATTATTAATCAGTAAGTTGAACTTTGACATCTATTATACAGCATTACCACAGATAGTACATTTGGCAAACACTGACATTCATAAAAGGGTACACTCAGAAGAAATAGAATTCCTAGATGCAAACTGTAGGAAGAAAACTCTTTAAATTATTTATATAGGAATCCTTCATTCGAATTTGCCACAGCTGTAGATAGAATGGACATTTCTTCTCTATTAAGGAGAGACAATACATTTGTCCCGATGTTATTGACTTTCACTTGAACAAATCCTGTAAAAAAAAGTCAATCGCTTATACAAGAGTCTAAAGAAGATTATTAAAGTAGATTCACCATACGTAATTTAGGAATATAATCAACATATTGGTAGAATTGACCTTTTGGATAGCTTAATGGCCCTCTAGAAATAAAAATATCCGTAGTCTCAAAAGGTATCTACGATTTTTTTTTACCACTCGCTTGACTTAACGATGGTAGACGCATGGCTTCTATAGAAAAGAGTTTTGAATGATAATGGTCATCGATCGAAGATATCGCTTCAATCAAAGTGCAGAGCAGAACTTGCAAGAGAATTGTGCCATGGTGGGAAGCAAATACACTCCTAAGCATGGAAGACATTCATCGATCATTGAAGATGAAATTCAGTCTAAAACGAATAGAGATCCATCGCAGCACATACCACCTAAATATGTTTGACAGGACCAAACAGAATATATGACTCTATATACAATTTGTTAACGAAAAAATTTGCACTCAGTTTGTCAAAAATATATTTTACAAACATTAATGTAGAATACAAATTATTTTGTATTCTACATTAATGTTTGTAACGTTTTTTATAATATATTTCATTTGTAATAAGAATTAATTATTTTATGAACTACTTTAAAAATTCCTTATCATACTTCCGAAAAATTATGCGTGCTTAATATTTTAGAATTTTAACAAGGAATTTTTTTTTCAATTGAAGCATAATTTTGCTGATGGGCAACACACCATTTTTTAACCGTAAAACATATTTAAAGTGAAATAAAAAAAATTAAGTATTTTCCCCATAATTTGCATAAGAAATTAAAGCTAAAATAATTTTTAAATTCCTTTTTACGAAATGAGGCATATAAGGGTTAAGACCCTCCATGATGAGGGGTTGATGAATGTTAAATCTATCTAGGCTTGATGTCCTCCATTTAGAGTGGCTTAATAATTTAGTAAAGGAGATGCCAGCTATGTAACCATCGTCGTCATGTGACTGAAGCGCAAAATTACGAGGTGTAATAACCATTAACGCTCATTTTGTTTCTAAGTGGGATGTTTCTAAACAATGAGTCAATCAATCTATTCAATTCGATTGAAAATCTCATCATTTGCATTTTAAAATGTTATTTGTTTTATTTAACTCAGTTTGATTTTTACTACTATTTTATCTTTCCCGATAATAGTGTTGTAAATGTATAAAGTTGTATTAATGAACCGATAGAGTTCTCAATGAGTATTTCTAAATTTGATAAATATAAAAAAAATAATAGATGAAGAAAATTTGCGTATTATGATTAAACACTTCAAGTGTATATCATCACTTTTGTAATATACCATCACTTTTCAATTGTATATCATTAGAATTTTAACAAGGAATTTTTTTTTTCAATTGTATATCATCACTTTTGTAATATGTATAAATGAAATGGAATTAACAAATGATTTCTGAATTTAGCATTAAATTAAAATTCCTTCTCAAATTCATGAATGTTTTGAGTTATGAATATTTTACCGATAAAATTTGGGCTGAAAATTGCATGTTATCATCTTCCTTTTCTGAAATGTAATGTTTTTTGTAAAGGTCAATCATGCTTCTAATTTAAAAACTACTCCTGCATTAGCAGTTATGTCAGGCAAAACGATTATATTTTTAGGCTTCATTCTAAGAAAATAAACTAAAAGTATGCCATCTAAAGTTCTCTTTTTTCATTGTCTCTTGCCGAATAACATGCACAAAGTTGCGTTCTGTTTGTAAACACTGTCATTCCCTTCAACTTTCTTATTATATATATATATATATATATATATATATATTGCCTAAAATTCTCAATATCTTGCATGATATAAAAAGTTTCAAACTTTTTTATAAATTAGCATTTATATTATTCTGAGTATACAAAAATATATATAAAAAAATACTAGTCCTGAGAAATTACCAAACAAAATTTATTTCACTGGCTACAGCTAAAATTCAGAACTAATATTCTATTCAGTATTAGTTCATTTAAAATCTTGGATTTTTTTTTAAATTCAACCAATAAGAATTTTTCTAAGGTGTGTAATGTAATTATGTGTAATAATTACATTGTGGTAAAATCGTTAGAATATATTTCAGGTTTTGTTTGTGAAATATAAAGAGTAAGGTGACATATGAGCAGGTTACAGAATAACGCTTTTAAAATGAAGTAGAATAGGCAAGAACAGTTTATCTAAAAAAGCAAAAATACCCATCCTTATTTACGACTGCATCAACGCCGGTCATTAGTCAGAACTTGTAAAAGAAACAATGCTGGGGTTCTGGAAAGAGCCCCTCCCCGACCAGAAGAAATCTGCGAGAAGTCCTTTGCAAACCATCTTTTTCTTCACTAAATGTTTATACTTTTTTTTTTTTTTTTAATATTTTTTTCATTTTATTCTTTTCTTTGTTTTTCTTATTTTATTTTAGGATCTTATCAACTCGTCCATTTGCTTGTGGAAGCTGTAAGATGCCCAGTGTCTGTATGATTCATGGCATCCAGAGATGTTATCCCAGAGTCAGAAATAAATTTTTCCAATGGAAATATGTGCATGGTAGTCTTTATGAATGAAATGTGCAGTGGGAAATGTGATATAAGCTAGGATACTCATTGGTTCGATTGTGTAAATATTGCCCTAAGTGGAAATATATTCAGTGCTTATGTGGAGAGGGAAAATGCCAAGAACCATAGATATTCTGCCATATCTTGAGTTAGGTGGGAAATTTCTGCATCGTAAAATTTTGATATGATCCATTACCATTACGAAATCATTTCTAGAACTTGTGTTTCTAATTTCCTCATAAATGTCATGCAATATGTCAATTCTTTTGTCTTCTTCAGTGTGAAAGATATGATCCATAAAGAGTCGGTGCCTATGGAACAGATAGTGAACTGTAAATTCTCAGCAGAATCCCTCAAACGTTTGAGAATTAGGGTTTGGCACATTCGAAGGAATCGATACACATTACCTAGATACTCTTCGATAAATTTGAGGGAAGCACTGACAACACAAAATTTATTTACATTGCCATGACCACCTTACATTTTAGTTCTTACACCATTCGATTTATTTTTGTTTCCTGGTATGAAATAGCAGGAAAGTCTATCGCTTTAGTACAACTGATGTAGTTTAAGTGTCAAGTACAGAGTGCCTTCACAGCCTAAATTCACCGATTTTCAGGATACGTATGGGTATTTGAAAAAGCCCTTGCAGTAGTGAATAGGTGCAAAAGGATCATAGTCTGAAAATTAGTAGCTCACAGTATACTTTGATTAACCGTGTATGTTGTTTGGCATTAAAAATACATTATTTCACGTTTTGAAAAAAATAAAAAAAATGGTGGGACTACTGATTTATGAGACAACGTTTATCGTATGTAAGTATATAATATCAATATTAATACACAGCTAAATCAAATATCTTAACAAGTTCTACACCACTGCGAAAGTATCTAAAAGTTAAAATAATTTACTGAATGTATGATGCATTATATGACTTCGTTTCTTCCTGTAGCAGTTTGATGTAAAAAAAAAGAGTTTTCTAGTCTAGTTTTGTTAATAGAAATAAATATTCAACGCTATGAGGTTCACAGATGAAAGCTGGAAAGTAAATTATTAATTATAATAGTTTTTAAAACTCACGTAATTACACTAACTTTGTCAAATCTAAGAAAACAACAATTGTAACTAATTATATTAATATTTTTCTAATCGTAAGAGTTATATATTAAGCTATGAATATAAAATTATTATTTTTGTAATAAGTTAAAGAATATTTTATTTTCCATTTAAAGTTTCATTTTAATTCTATAATTACACACTCAATCGAAATGAAAGTAATATAACAGAAGTAATTTCATTATTCGGCTTCCCTAGTTAACATTTTTCTGTCTTTTTAGTTGTATTTAAGTTGAAATTTAAAGTAAAACTACTCTGAAACGAGTTTAATGAAATTATTCTCAAAATTATTTCATCAAAACATTTTGAAATCGAATGCCCTCCCCCCGAATCTGTATCTTAAAAAGTTTTCCATAAGCTAGTTTCCCTGAATACTTTTTAGATTATACTTTGTAATATTTTCTACTGGAAATGATTTCTAATATTTATAAGCCTTTTAAGTTTTTAAAGTTCTTCAAGTCAGTACTTAAACATAATCGATCATGTTTTCAAATTAAATGGTTAGATCATCATGCCACATTTATTCTGCTTACCAAATATATAATAAAATAGAATGTTCGAGACAAAACAAGAAAAAAGCATGAAGTCAGAATTTTCAGAATAAATTTTCAATTATTATCATACATAATACCATAATGATACACGAGCTATTTTAACACTCGACTAATATATATTGTATATGTTATAAAGTTTTTATAAATTTGATATTAAAAAATAACATTAATAACTAATATAATAGTTAAAAACACATCTAAAATTAGTCTTAATATATTATGTTTGTCAAACATTATTATTAATCATTTTATGATAATATATGGTGCGTCTAAGTTTCATTTAATTAATAAAAGAAAACGTGTAAAAAACCATTCACTCAATTTAAATCTCTGAGAAGTAATATTTTACATTTGAAATTTGAAAAAATAAGAAAGTAACAAAAAATAGATATGTAGAGTTATATATTTTTACCCAAAGACTATATATTTTTATATTGTGTTTTATTTGGTTTTACTTTTTACAAGTGATATCAAAATTTTCACATCTCAAATTTAGTTTCAAATTTATGAAATCCTTAGCAAAAAATATTTAGTATCCATTTATATCATTTCATTCGGAAAAAAAGTTGTATTATTAAATATATATTACGATTTTTAATACGTTGTAAAAATTTTCCTTGGGATTAAAGTTTGAAATAAGGCTTTACTAAACTCAAGAACTTAAAAAGGATTTTGTGGTTTTCTGGTTTGAGTGTAATTTTAGCTTTATTTCACAAAAATTATGTATGATTCTTTTTGGTTAGGTAAAGTCTTTATCTTTTTAAACAAATATACAAGCAAGTATCGCTGGAAGATTTTAAAAACTTCTTATTTGAATAAATTGGGAAAAATGAGAATTACCAGTTTTATTTCTTAAGCGTCAACCAAAAATCTGCTTCCAAAATATATTTTGCTTGTAATATACCAGAAATGGTATTCAATAAAGATTTATTATTTTTTTTTACTTTACATGTAGCATTTTTTTTAAAATGTAAAACTTTTTCATTTGTTTTTCTTTAAATATCACAGACATTATTATTTATATGCTATTAAATTTAATAATTCTTTCGTTAGTGAATTTTAAAATTAGTATATATTTATCCTCACTGATATACATAAGACTTAAAAAGATTAATATTTCTTAAATTTGCTTTTATAGAAATGGCTAGGCAAGTTAAAATAATAAATAATACTTATAGTACACGAGAACAATTTAATTGTATTATTTCTTCTAAATTATAAAAAAAAACAATGTATGATTTAGTGTAATAATGTGTAGTATTGTATTTAAAAAGACCTATTTGGATTTAGTTTTCTTTAACGATGTTTTCCATAAATACTAAGCAGTTCCGAAAGTAAACTCTGAAGTAAATCTTCTCAAGTGAAAGTTCCACTTCACTAGTGACACCACTTAACGAGATTTACGTACCTGCCAAAAATTACGCCGTTACCAGACTTTATCTCTCACCTGAATACCATTCAGGAGCATAATTATTCCCATTCCGAGTGCAAATAAACCATGCCAAATACAACTGGCGCATGTAAACAGCACGAAAAAAGATTGCCATCGAAAAGACAGCAGAGATTCCCAGATCTTATAGCAGCTGAGGTCACAGGTGTAGTTCCTACTTGATGGACAACCTCAGCGTCAAGACATGTATTTCCTAAACGAAGCACTTTCCCGGTGAAGGTCCCAGGTGCAGATAACTGGTGCAGCGGAACGAAGAGGAGAAATCATTACTTTAGTTTCCAGTCGAGCGAGGAAGGAATGTTCATCAAACATTCCCACTGGATGATACCCGATTTGGGATACACGTAATTACTTGCTTGCTCTATTTTAAACACTTTGCACCTTTTAGGATAAGTGGAAAAGCTCTCGCATTTTATAGTCGGAGGAGATCCATAGGATTTGTTTCAGTGCTATTAAGTGCAATCTATGCTGTTCTTAGTTTATTGGTAAGAACTGAAATTAAATTAGGTAAATCTAAAAGAAGGAGTATTCATGTAATTCCAAGGCAATGAATCTGTTGATATTTTTTTAAGTTTGAATTTCATAATGTTGCTCTAGGGATTTTGAATAGTTGATGGTATTGGAAGAAGAAGCTCTTAAATAAATGTAAGTCATTGATAAATTTACTTTGATATTTAAATCGTGAAAGTCTATCATATGGTTATAGAAACATCATAAACCAAATGCAAGACCTTTCTGGAAATTTTTCTTCTCTAACTACGTATATTTCCGTTTTTATTTTTGATGTTTGTTTTATAATAACTTATTATTAAATTTCAATAAATTACCACATAATGAAAATTCCTTTTCAAACTTTTAAAGCTTATGAACCTAGTTATTTGAAAATTTTGCATTGTAAAAGTATTTTCTCTTTTGCATATTATAAGTTGAATATATATTTCATTTAGTAATTTTGTCATTTTACATAAAACGTATTTTTATTTTTATTATTGATTTTAACATTTATAGAAAATATATGTTTGAATGAATTTTTCGCGTCAAATATATAAACTTTTATTCCGATTTATTCCTTAATAATTTACAAATACCTAATTATCGCATTTACATATAATGATATCCCGGTATTTAATTAAAAGTTTTTTTGATTACAATTAATAGAAGATTGTAATCGCCATACAACGATCATCCTAATATGATTATCTCGTGGAATTTACAGTCCTTAATAAAATCATGTAACGTGCCCTTGGAATGCCTGAGGGATTTCTTTTCCAAATTATTTTTTTTACATATTACAGTTTTAAAAGAAATAAATGAGTTATTACATGTATTCATGAAATATAAAAGTTTTTTTATAAAAATATTTAAATGGAAAATTAAGTATTATTTCCTCCCCCTCCCATTCATGTGTAATACTAAGCTACTCTATTCGTTTTGTTTATTTGAATATCTGTTTATTTTAGAATATTTTCTTAGATCCAATTTCACAGAAACAATTCTAATGTATCACTTTAAAGGAAAAAAAAATATTTATATTATTTAGTGCTTTTTTGAAAATAAAGAAGAAAAACTACCCCCGCTTGATGTAGCTTCCATTCATCCTTGTTGAAATATATCTTTCATAATTCATCAGTTGAATCTACGAGTTGCTTTTCTGATTGAGTGTAAACAATTTCTTAAATAAATTTAAAAATATTTTGATCTTTTTGACGTTTCTTGTTTGCTGCTGGGATACTGTACTATGCAGAAACTTTGTAACATTGTTTTGTTTATATCTTCTTTTAGGAACTTTGATCTGTAAGCTAATCATAAATTCAATTTCATTTTAAGACACTGTTTTGTTCTTTTGTCTCAATATTGTTTGCTCAGGATTATATATCATAATTCATCTTACATAGAATGCTGACGTGTTTCAGTTACTATCAAAGGAATCAAATATCCTATCAAAGAAGAACTAAAATAAATATATAGATTTGAAAGAGAATTTATTGAAGTCCTTATATGTCATAGAATTTTGAATTAATATTATTTTTAAGAAAGTAATATTTTAGTGACAAAATAAAGTAATGTTCAGAATTCAGTGTCAATTTTTTTTATAAGAATAAAAAATTTCTTTCAAAACTTCCTTCACAAGAAATATTTTTGAATATAATTACGCTTTTATTGACTGGTTTAAAAATTACTTTTGAGTTTTGTATGTTAATTCCTATATGTTCCTTTAATGTATTGGAGTGGTTTAATAGGTTTCATTATAATTTTTCTTTTTCATTTGATTTAACAAGTATTCAGATAACACAATAACATCAGAAAGTATTGTTAATGTTTTCTTACTAATTGTGACTCAAATTTAAATGACCCATTTCAATAAATCTAACTTTGAAATGACTCAACCACAATTTTTAAGAGATTCAAAGAGGTCCGTAATCTTTTTTTAAAGTAAAATTATACATGCTCAAATAAAATGAAAAGTCACTAGAAACAGCTCAATATTTTTAAATTGATATTGTTAAATAAATATTTGGGAGTTATATGGTATCATAATACACATAGCGGTAAGATATATATTTATAATATTATTAATTGTTTGAATTATTTTATCTGATATAGCATGGTAGCAATGATACAATACTTAAAGTTCAAAAGAATGTTATACTTGTTATGAAAAAATTAATTTATGGTCACATCCTGCAGATGCTTAAAATTGCAAAAAGTTTTAAAACTAACAGAATCACAAAATCATTGATGGAGGTTAATTCGTCTACTGTCAAGGCACATTAGATAAGCTTAGTGACTATTCGAAAGGAATGTTTTCAGTGAAAAATCAGCAATGAAGAATAAATAATGAATACATTTACATTTAACATTGCATTTTAGTTAGAACTGCAGAATTTAGTTGTTAAATTTGTAATTGATTTACGGTGTGAAACTGCACTCCAAGTTATTTACGAGAGAATAACACAGATGAATTGATAATACCTTAATGCTAATTTCCTCTATATTCATAAATTATGTATTATATTTTTAAGTTTTAAATCGTGTCAAAAAGCCTTGAGACATTCATATAGATAAAACCCGTGATATGATGAAGTTATCTTTTTGATACATCATTCGAAAGTACAAACAAAGGCTTAAATTTTACAAAAAACCATTTAGATAAGTAAGTGCTGATATAAATGCTCTATACAAACACATGTAAATAAAAATATCTTGTGCAGAGTATTAATTCATATACATTTTATCACATTACACTTCCACTAAAGTTAAAAAGAAGAATTTTGCTCACATATTTTGTTAATTAAAGAGTATCTTTGTAAGTGAAGAGAAAGCATTTAATAACAAAAGTTCCTGAATATCAAAATTTCAATTTAGACTCAGTGTTCCATTACCAATCTTTTTTATGTTTATCATATATAATAGTAATAATATCCAACCGTTACTCACTTACTTTAAGAAATTTACAGTATAATTTTACTTTTTAACTTACAGTTTAAACAATTTGTAAAAAAACGTAAATTACAGGAAAAATTGATAGAATAATTTACTATATCTGAAAGGAATATTTGTATCTCGGAAAAATAATCTGCTAGGGATGGAATCAATGTCTGTAAATTTAGAACGTAGATATAATTATTCTTTATATATTCACCAGTATCCTGAGAAGAAGAAAGTATGAAGCAAAATACATGCTTTAACCCTGCATTAGTTCATTGTAAGAAGCCGTTTTAGCCCAAAATGAATGTTTATATAATTTTAATGATTATAAATAATGTTCAAAATATGTAAGTTAGTATTATGCTCAACAAAGCCTAGCCAAATCTCTGTTATCAAACTCGGCAAACAAAATTTCTCTACATTGAATCAACTTCCTCAGGGCAAAATTACATATTATTGTAGACGAAATACAAGCGCTTAAAAGCAACTATCTCTTTTTGAAAAAAAAAAAAAATTCTTCAACTTTTTTTTTTTTTTAATAGAAATAATTTAAGCACTTCCGATCTTCGGAGATCAAAAAGAAGAAGAAATATATACTTGCACACAATCCACTTAACCATCTCGAATTTCTCTCATTTCTTGTGAAACCTGGTTGGAAGAGAAGACACCTAGATAGTACTGAGAAAGGACGGATCAAATGGAATAGTGGTGAATTTTTTCTCCTCTTTTCCAACACAGAAGAAAAATTTATTTCGCATGTAATTTGCCGTTTTAGGAAAGCAGTAATGATGTAAACAATGATTGTTGATAAAGTTGATTACTGATTGGATGAAATGATGATTGGTAAGTAATTGCGAACAAATTGTTGAATAGAAATCTCTTATAAATAATATTAAATAATAAATATAGAAATAATAATATATATATAATAAATATAGAAATAA
>BMAW01022348.1:289683-334438 GCA_019974015.1 Nephila pilipes
TAATAAATATAGAAATAATAATATATATATAATAAATATAGAAATAAATTATTTCCGAATTGCTTGGGATTTAAAGTATGTTAATGATTCAAAAAAATATGAAAAAAATATAATCATAGGAATTTGTCTAAATTGTTATTTAAAAATTGTAAACGATGATTGTTCAGTAGTATTTTAGTATTTTAAATCAAACAAATTATTTTCATATACTTCTTGCACAAAATGATGATGACTGCCAATAAGTTTAAAGCGCAAATGATAAATAGGGTTTTTAATAAGTTTTAGAGACGGTTGATTGTCAGTAAACACCACAGTTTTCAATGTGTCAGTCTCTTGTTGTGAAAGTTGGTTGAGAAATCCTTGTAGGTAAACAATCGTATCATGTTGCTATTTTTTAATTTTATAAGCAAGTGCTGTTATGTCAGGGAATTCCACTAAATTTCTGTGATATATTGTATTTTTTGAGCATAACTTTATTGATGCAGTATTAAAACCAGTGGGAATTTTGCCATAGAGAGACAGGTTGGTAATTGTACCGATAAGCCGTCGTCGTTTTAAGTCAATTATTAGATCGAAATGCTTTAAAAATCTGCGCCTATAATTGGAAAAGGAACAGACGCTAGAATAAATTGCCACTTAAAACTTCTTCGCAAGCCAAGACCGACATCTAATAGTTTAGATCCATATGTATATATTTTTGAGTTGTTAGCTGCTGTTAGTTGTATGGGTTCATCGACTAATTTTCTGTTAGTTTTAGAAACCGGTAGACACGATACATTAGATCCAGAATCTATGAGGAATTTCAGATTGGTGTTTCGATCAAAAATATGCAGATTGTGCGGCTATCAAAGCGTCTGCTTCAGAAATATTGGAGTCGATAGTAGTGATTAGTTTTCAGGAGCCTGGGCAAAAGTACAGAATTCTCAGCAATTTTTAGCTTTTGAGCCAAACCGGTTGTGATAATAACAAATATCATCGTTAAAATGGTAATCCTCCCTCCGCGAGAGGGTTTTTCTCCTGTAAGGGGATTTACCGTACCTCCTTTGCGAGCGATTCCTTGATCGGACTCTTGATAATCATTCTACTTGCTTGCTCAGAGCGGCGATTTCGCCTCGAAGTGCAATCATTTCATTCAATAGGGATTTTGGAGGATCAGACGATTGCTCCGAGCGATCCGCAACAGCATATACGTTTGGGGTAAGCGGGTCAGCTCGAACTTCAACAATCTTATCCGCCAATTTCATTAATTTTTCTAATTTGTCGGAACTTACGGAAATGATTGTTTGGATTTCTGCAGGGAGTAGCTGGAGCCACAAGTTTTTTTTAAAAAATCAACGTTTAGCACGGTGCCTGCTAATTTTTACATTCTTCGTAGGAGATGAGACGGCTTATCGTTACCCAATTGTAGTTCCGAAAGCATATTTCTAATTTGTAGATTTTTCAAATCCAAAAACTCTTGAATTAGTCTGTTTTTAGTGCGGCGTACCGATCCGCGTGTGGTGGGTCAAACAGTAAATCTGAAACCACCGACAGAATTTCAGAGTCAATTGCAGCAAGAACATTATTGTATTTCGTGACATCATTTGTAATACCAGAAAGCTCAAAATTTGCTTCTGCTTGTTGAAACCAAACTTTATATTATGTGTCTACACCTGTGGAAGTTTATCAGTGACACGTGACATGTGCTGTTGAGCGTTGCTATCCTCAGTGATTTTTGTAAAATATAGAACCTCGAAGTGTGAAAAATTAATAAATAATAATGAACTAAGGAAAGGAGTTAAACTGCTGATTTAAAATAAATATTTCTGAACCAAACACAGAGAGACCATGAAAGCTTACCTTGTTTGTCGGACACTTGCACATCGGTGAAAACGTTTTTAATTTATTTCAAGCTGAAGGTGTAATTCTTGATCATGGTCACCATTGTTGCGAATGCTGCTTTTAACACAGACACAAACTAATCATTTTGATATTTCTTTAATAACACACAATTGAACTATGTACAACGTGCTCCGAGCGAGCATCAAGTTACATGGCAACTCAGAAAGAGAGAGTCAGTTTTTAGAAGAAAAGGAGAGCACGCACCAGGTTAGCTGCCTTTGGCGAGGAACGCCTCGCAGCTCCTGTAGAATCTATTTGGCAGTCTCCACAATCGGCAAACGATCTGCCTGTTGGCGAACCACCACACATATCATGATATATCATCAATGAAAGTAACAAAGTAATACAAATCTGCTAGTGACGCTACTCGCATAGGTCCACAGACGTCAGAATGTACAAGCTGTAAAAGATTTTTATTTTTGAATTCAGATACTTTTGAAAAAGGGGCAACAGTCTCTTTTGACTGGATGTAGATTGTACAGTCGTTTATGGAATATTTTATATCAAAATGTGATCCTCGCACCATTATTTTAGTCTTTAATTTCTTTAGGTCATTTTCATTTAAACGTCAAAATTTTTATGCTATTTTTGAAATCCGGTGACTATAGTTGCTTTTTTAATTTTCGGTTTCATGTAGCATAAATTTATTTTGCGGATCTCTATTATCAGAACAGTTCTGTTAGTTTCAATTACTTTTGCTTCTTTTTCGGAGAAAATAACGCATTAATTTTTCATTGGGGCTTTAGATTTTGATATTAGATTGCACTTTAATTTCGGCACACATAATACATTCTTCGGAAAAATTTTCCTTGAGTGTTTAGCATTTTAAACAGTTATGCTAACCGAAACTTTGCCAGTAACTTCAGTGGTTTCCTCGACAGCTAATTTTACGAAGCAGTTTGTTTCTTTATTTATTTCGTTGAATAGCTTTTTATCGTTGCACATATGAGAGGTGGATCCACTATCTAAGCACCAGGAGGTTGAATTTCTTTCATTCGGGATTTTATTATAGCACATAGTCGACGATGCATATTCATCAGATATCACTAACATAAATGAGTTGTAGTTTGGAGTTGCGTGTTACGACATATGGATGCTTTATGTCCGTACTTTAAAAGCAGTAATTACACTATAGATTTCCAAAAGACTTCTGATTCGCTGCTTTGTTTTGGTTTGCATTCCAACTCTTAGAGTTCATTCTTGAACACTGCTTATATTTTCTTACTGAAGATTATAGAGCCACACTGATGCAGGATTTATCTTTCCTTTACTTGCTTTAAATTCTTACCAGCAATTTTATTTTGAGAATTTCAGCAGTTCGTCTTTGGATTCAATGGCACATCGGAAATTTTCGAAATACTCAGTAATCCTGTAGAGGAAAAAATGAATAAGAGATTATCAGCAATATCAAGATGCATTTCTTTCAGATTATCTACTATATCAAAAAATTCTTTAAGATGATACAACATTGTTTCTGTATAGGTCATTTTCTGGAACAATAGTTGTTTCAAAAGCGAAGCCTTTTTGACTGGTCCTTAAGATTCGAATACAGATTTTAATTTTTTCCAAACTTCATTCGAAGTTATGCAATGTCTAACATGACAAAGTTCACTTGGGCTGATAAAAAATATAATATCCGCACAAGCTTTTCGATTGGTTTCAGTCCATCTCCGTAGCTTTTCAAATAGCACCTTCTTTAGGCTTAGTTTCGTTGCCATTGACATTATCCCAGTGGTCGTTTTTTATCAAGACTGTTTCGATTTGTAGTTTCCGAGTTTCAAAGTTTTAGTAGTTCAGCTTCTGTATAGCTTTGAGTTGTGCCATGATCTCAGCTTTTTTTTTTTTTTTTTTTTTTTGATCGGGGCTACGTAGATTTCTAGATTGAATTGCCAATTCAGATAGATTCTTTCGTAATGTGCACTGCAAATGGCTAATTGTTTCAGTTCCTGGACGCAGTGAGAACCATAGCACAATTACGAAAAGATGGCTTATTTACAGAAAGATATTTGTAAATGAGAGAGCGGCCGCGTGAGGTTCACGCTTGGAGATTCAACAGCTTCAGGAATCATAGTGGCGTATTAGTTCTTAGGAGAGAACTTCGCCATCCATTGCGTACATGCGCAGCCGGAGCTTACATGGCGTGGTGCATTATATTTTACGTAGGGAGAAGGGAAAGCAAATATGCATTTATATACAACACTCACTAAAAAGCAAAATTAGGTATTTTTGTTTCAAAGGATAAAGAAAATGACTTATAAAAACCTGATTTACTTCAATACATGCATTGTTATGCGAAAGAAGAATCTAGTGGTTGCTAGAGAGGAATGTGTTTCCTTTGGATTATGACTGAACGTTCATTTTGACAGGAAATTCATTCTGAATGTGCAAAACTCCAATGTTCTTCTTCAGAAGGAGATATAGTTCTGTGTTTTTTGTTGTGGATTTATTAACGTTGCATTAGAAGCAACACGATTCCTATTGACGATGAACCTCGTAATTTTGAGCGTCAGTCAAATGACGAGGAAGACTGGATCTGGATACCTCATCTGCGAACTTCCACACTACGGCACGGGATGACTTTGGCACTGACAGATTTAACGTGTATCGACCCCAGCTAATAATTCTTTGACTTGTTAACCATAATAATTTTTAGATTTTTCCATCGTTTCGCCAGTAAATATTATCGTCTTTTACACTATTAATACAACATTTTAGGAGCTCCAGTGGGTTTAAATAATCACAATGAACGTTGATGCATCTCAAAAAATGTAGTTTTCAAAATTTGTACGTTTGTTTCAAATATTTTAAACGAAAAAATTCCGTGTTTCAACACGTAACTGAATATTTAGTTAAGGCATTTGAATTTTCTGTAAGTATTTTCTAAAAGTATATTAGGATTAACGAAATTGTATCGCAACACAAAAAAAAGCTGGATTAGGCAGTAGTAGTTAAGAAGCATCTGAATCTTTTCAACTTAAGTGATTGCTTGTTGGTGAGAACGAGATACGAAATGCATATATATATATATATGTTATGGATTTATAAAGTTTTATTAAATAAAAGTAATCTGTATACTCAGAAAATTAAATACATTTAGCGAAAATAGAGCAAATCCTGTTAATCTTGAATATGATCTTAAACATTTATTGAAATCTTCATGTACAGCACTGAGGTTTCTTAAACATTATTGCTAACTATACCATCATAACAATTTATATGTTATATGAGTCATTTATGGATTTATGTTCAAAATATCAAAGTATCAGCTGTATTCTGTAAATAGTTATAACTTATGATCGACTGATAATTTGGAAAAATATATAACTATTTTAAATATTTTAAAGCATAATATTTAAATCTTAATTTTAACACAGAATTTAACGTTCAAAACGCCTTCTTTTACAGTTTTCCAATTAAAATATCAACTCTTTGTCTTAAACACTGTCTTGTGCAGTTTATGAGTTTGATTTATTATCTCTTATACGATATAAAATTAGAAATTATAGTATTTGAAATTAATCTTTTGAAGCTTTTTAATGTCATAATTTCTTACAATTAACCAAATCATTCATATTAACTATAACTGGCAAAGAAACAGAATTGCCAGAGTTAGCAAATGATATCCATGGGGATATCTACTTATTGAAGTTCTTTTCTTCATCATCTAATTAATATTACCACATAAGAAGAACTTTTGAGCCCAGTAAGACAAATTTTATAATATTATTACATGTACATTGACATAGCAAATATAAAGTACAAAAAAACTGAATGAACTGTTCCTTAATTTATAGTAAAATGTGTGATTTTTTTAAAAAAGTATTTCTTACAATGCATTCAAACACTCAAGGGGTTTCAACAATTTTAAATGTCAAGATCCTAAATTTAAGAAATACATAAATAAAAATTTTAAGAAAATAATTTGAAAATAACTAAGGAAACTGTTATTCTTAAAATTATCTCTAAGACATGAAAAAAATGCTTCAGGAACAACTGACACAAATGTAGTAATAATAAAAAAAAAAGTAATTAGAGAAGATCTTCGATTATCCGAATACAAATCATCCAAAATATCGCTAAACTGGAAACATTCAAGTCCGTAATTTCAAATTTGTGCACAAAGTTTAATTTCCGCAAGCAGCTGATATCAACTTATGGCTCATTCATTTCCCCATCGTGCTAAGTGTTTGTTAACGAACTCGTATTGTCGACGTAGTCAGGGGAGTATGAATGTTTTCTTCTGACAGATCACGATGTAAGTATTAAGCCATTCCGGTGGTAAGGTATTGTTCTCAAGAGTAATATAAGGTATTGTTCTCAGTGTTAACTAATAAACTTATTAGACCAGATGATGCTTTAGGAGCGCGTTTAGCTAGAAAATATGATATTGGAAATTTATCAATACTGAAGTTTAAAAAGAATTGTGATATTATTACAATATTGATGAATGTTCTTGCCATTAGGGTTGAAAGCTGCAACAGAAAGTGGTAAACATTTTAGAGAGAAGGCAGAAGCAAAATGAAAAATAGAAACTACTGTTTCCAAATAGATGAATGTAAATACGTGGCCGAAGAAAACAAAAAGTAGCCTTTAGATGTGTGAAAAACATTTTTAAATGAATAAGAAGCTTGGGATTATCATTGTTTAAAAGTAACTTCTGGTTGGCTTTTACGTTTCAGATATAGGTATTGATCTCGAAAATTGGACATTCGGTGGGAAAACTGTCGACTGATAATGAAGCAGGTGATTATTAATTTATCAATTTACTTGAAGAACAAGGTACTGAACACCCAATTTATATCGTAGCTGGTAAGTTTGATTAAATATTTCATGATTTTAAATATATGACTAAGGAAACATTCAGAAATAGCTTGAAGGTGATATCCTTAACCATGACTGTAAACAGTTGATCGACGATGATATCTTAGTTACATTTATCGACGACCAAGACCATTACGAAGACAAGAAATAGACTATATATATCACGGCCGTACGTTACATCTAACTTATCTAATTGAATAAGATCTAATTACATCTAATTTAATAAGAGTTACATCTAATTAAGCAGTTAATCACTGCATTGAAAGAGCTATAAATTGGAAGAACAAGAAAAACGTGATATGACCCAACTGCTATGGTAGACTAATTGTCATGGTCGTGAGCTTGCGATCGTAGTTGTTTCTTCGATCTATCGATACAAATCCTAATGCCCCTAAACAACCACCATGTAGTGGGCTAAAGCATGTTAATTTTGGCGAGGTTTCAAGTCCATCTATTGGCATGGTGTGAAAGTATGGAAAAGAAGGTACCCGTTAGAGACTGCTTCTCGTCAATTGATCGATGTTAAAAATTACGAGGTTCATCGGCAATAGCCAACATACTGTTTCTTTGGGCACCGTAAACAAACAATGAGGAATCCAAATGCTGTTTGTATAACATTTGTGAAATTTTGAAAAATAAAACGTGTCGAAGCTGTTAAACAAAGTAAAGTTTTGGTCTTCATGTTTTCAGCTGCACGCATCCTTTAACATCCTATTTGAACTTGTGAAACTAGGCTATATAATCGACCATCTGAATTATTAGTAAAATGAAGGATGCTAAATACATACTTACTCGAGGCTTAAGGGTTTGTTGCATGTTATTTCTATGATACGGGTACATTTTTAGTTAAATCAATTACCAGTCCTGTGAAGGAAACAATTAACCGAACACTAATAATTTCCAATTACTACGAATAATCAATATTCTAATATATATATATATGTGTGTGTGTGTAATATTCTGGGTCGCAAAATGATGAGCAATTCAATTAAAGAGGAGTAATTTACTTACAATTATGAATATGCAAATGATTAAATTCAGTTGATTAAGATAAACGTAAATAATATTTATAGCACAAAAAAGCGAATGTTGTTATAGGTACACAGTTTCCTTGCTCTGTGCACTTATGGTGCAAAAGTCCATTTTGTGGTAGCTCCTGACGCAACACAAGAAACATATTTAGTGCCTACGGAAGCTCTGCAATTGTGTCTTCTCGTGCAAAATGTTTCCTTTTGCCTTGAGGAACATTGCTCTGTCTGTAGCAGCACTATTTGGTGGTGAGACGGATCCCGTTCTCTAGCCGCTTTCTGAGCGATGAGTCAAGTTACAAATCTACATATATATATATAAACATTTTTTATCAGTATTATAAGAAATAATAAAGTAATTAACAAAATGTAAGAAAAATCTTAAACCTTACAAAGAAACTAACAAATATTATTTAGTAAATAGAAAAGTAGAATAAAAATAATTTTTTGTATTTTCAAATATCAAGATTAAAACTATGAATAAATTACACAACTAAGAAATATTTCATTACACCTCAAAAACACTAAGCAAATAAATAATGTCAAAAATATAGAATTCAAATTTAGAAGTAATTCAAACCAAGGCAAGAGAGAAATAGAAAAGAAAAGTAGAAAAATCACTAAGAAATAAAATACAGCATTGATATTTAATGTATCTGGATTTTAACAAATTAGCTGCTTAACCTATACGTACCCAACAATCCTAAATAAAATAAAATGTTATAAGTTAAATTGGAAGCTCATACATTCAAAAGGAAACAAGATGCAAAAAAATACAAATGAGAGAGTTAATAAAAAATACATACAGACTAAAAGACATAAATAATATGAACATAATGAATATAAAAACAAAGCATACTGAAAAAGTAAAAAGAAGATTAATTTTACACAAACTCACAGCAGACACCAAGCATAGTGACAACTATAACACAAATGCAATTTTTTGAAAACAAAATTATCCCTCTCAAACCAGATTATGAAATGTACTCTTACAGAGAAAAATTACTAATTCAAGAAATATTGTGAGGGATTTCAAAGACTTTTATAGCGAAATTAAGGGAAAAAGAAGAGAAAAAACTGTATTGAGACAGAAAAAGAAAATAATCTTTGTTGTTATTATTATTCAAATATTTAATATTTTAATTTATTTCAAGAAAATTCAAAGGAAAGTCTACTTACATCCATATTTTTTTTTAAGTTTACGTAAATTAATATGAATATCCTCAATTTTAGCTTAATATTAAGAAAAATACGGTAACATAATTATATTTATATATATATATATATATATATATAGCTGGCCATTAAAAATTGCAACAACATGGAGGAGAGCAAATAAAGAAAAAGATATTTAATGTACGTAAGCAATGTAGCATGAAGGAGAGCAAATTAAGAAAATAATATATTTAATGTAGGTACACAGTGTGGCATGAAGAGAAAATGATTAAATTTGCAAGCAATTTGGGGGTTACTGGGGTAAGACATTAGTAGAAAGAACTCTAATCTCTAGCAGCTTAATCTTTCCTTACCAAGTTAGGTATGAATTAGAACAGGGCTTTAATAACAGAAATGAGTAATCTGTTCCAAGTTGCTACAAGTTTATGCCACACTCCATCAACAGTATTAGCTGGAGAGGGGTAACGGTCTACTTTCTCAGCAACCCATGGCCAGATTTTTTCAATGGGTGTCTGATCCGAAGACCTACCTGAAGGGATACAATAGAAAACCCGGTGTATCGAGGAAGGTCAGAATACGACGTGCGACATGTGGTCTTTCATTATCTTGTTCGAAGATGGCGTTTAGTAGACCTAAAAGATAGGCTAGAAAATCTGGACGTAAGACGATAGAAATGTACCGATTTGCGTTCCAATTAATATCGATCTGAACTAGAGAGGCACTTGTCGTCTACCCAATGGCTGTCTAAATTGATACACCAGGTCCAGTGCTTTTAATTCGATATAGAATACAAGCAAGCGATAAGTGATAAGCGATCTCCTAGGAAACTCCAGATTCGTATACGACCATCATAATACTGCATGAAGACCCGGAACTCATCTGAAAGACGACATTGTGATGCTCCTGTATCCAGCATTGTCGTTCGGCTCACCAGAGTGGACGACTCTCTCTATGCTGCATTGTCGAATGGAAACTGGGAGTGCCTTTTCTTGACTAATAATCCATGATCTGTTTGGGCAATTTTGCGTCGCCAACCTCACAATATGTCTGTCCTCAAGGGCATTATTCATGGGAAGGCGTGGAGATCTTACATGCCATCGAGGATGACCCTCAGCAACACATTGATTCCATATTCGCATGACAGAGAAAGAATTTCGATCAGTACGACGGGTAATTTAACAGAACGATTATCCACACTTTTGATAGGCACAGTTATTGCCTCTATCAAATTCCGTCCCCTTCTGGTAAGAATGTTTTCTTATTAATAGAGATATAGCATGATATTGTGAGCAAAATCCTAACTTACAATGAGATTTTGAAAGAGAGATAAATTGCAAAAGTTTTTCATATTTGCTTCAGATGTTGCTTCTCCATCCAGCGTCGTCTAAATGCGTTGAAATGCTAATCATTTGCATATCCTGGCGATCTTCTCCTTTCATGTGATTTTGACTCGGTTCGTCATATTCCTGGTGTTGCAACAATTTTAATGTCTAGCCGTTTATATATATATATATCCAAATTTTTTTTAATTGATTTATTTCTTGTCTAATATCATCTCTCTGATTCAGCCACTAAATCAAGATATTTTAGCACCATTTAAAATTGACTACTTTACGCAAGCATTTAAATATACTTTAGAGTCATATAAGAAATAAATTTAACTGTTGTGGAATCATGGAGAAAGCTTGCGATTATGGATTGTGTAACACATGCTTCATTTGTCATCAAACAGTTGCGCAAATAAATCTTAAATGCTTGTTGGAAAATTTTTTTTTAGCATGCGTGAAAAGTGGGAGTTTCGTAGTACTAAAATCAGCTGTGTGTTCTGAAAGTATAACTCTATCAAATGTAAGTGATGGCAAAGGTTTTAACAACATTGACTAACATCGAAGAATTGATGTTAGAAAGCCTTTTGGATGAGGACGATTTGATCGAGTTTATGACAGTTTATGGTAATAAAGAAGTGGATAATCGACCAAGTCATAGATGAAGTTCAGTTATTTACAAATGGTTTAATTCGCGAAAACTTGAAGTTGCTACACATCTGGAACATTTTTACTCATGAGCTGACATAGAGCTTGCATTAAAATTTCACATTAATTTTAAATTTTGTGAAGCAGGATATTAAGATTTACATAAACAACCTGAGAAACAAAAAAGAGCTGTTAATAACAGTCTTTATAACAACTAGAAAACCAAGAGAGGTCGTTAATGACGAATGAAATTCTGCATTTGAATCAAAGTCCACAATTATTCCAAATGTATGTTACACATCTGCTGAGGATAGCATTTTTGTCCCAGTTCCAGTTCGTAATAAACGTGCACGCTTGTTATCAAGTACTGATGAATTGTTATTAGTAGTTTTATTCCTAATTTCAATTTGAATTTTTATATATTGTATATAAATATAGATTGAATTTCCTCGTTTAATTAATTTTGTAATTTTTTTTGTAATAAACATGAATTGTTTTTGTTTCATAAATATTTAATATGGATTTGATTATTACTTCTTTGGACGTTTTTTTTGATAAATTTGGAGTTTTTCTGTCTTACGCAGTTTTCTATGAAATGTATCTACCGTGTAAAAAAAGAGTTGGGTATTACATATAAATAAGTTCTAGTGTTATAATTATCGAATTCATTTCCATTCAGAAACAAATTATTTGTTTCTGAGCACACTCTTCTTTCACTTATGCCCCATGTTACAGAACATTTCTGCTGTATTTCAGAATAGTATGTGTGCTTCAGGCAGCATTGACGGAAATTACTCATTCTCCGTTAATGCTGCCTTTAATGAGACGTACGTGTTCATTGTCCATAAGCACACAATTAATAACTCTTATGTTTAAGTCTTTCGAATATTATAAAAACTCTCTAAAAGTCAGTGTTACTTGTTAAAAAAAATATTTTGCTGTTTATTATATGTTTCAAAAATATCTTCATGGAGGATTTGCCAAGAGAATACAATCTGTAAAACGTTTTATATAAAGAGAAAAAAAATAACTTTAGAACATTTACATACCGTTCTTCTTTTCCAACAAACTTACTATCACCTTCTGTTAGATTTTTATGTTTGAATTTTATGCACTGAACAACTAAACTCTCAGGAAGTGTAACTAGTTGTTTACATTACATAGATCAGGGCAAACCTCTTTGAGAAAACACAACGGGTATTTGGATGTTTTTTTGGGAATACAAATATATATATATATATATAAATAAAAATGTGATATTCTTTTATCTCATTTGTACTTGAAGTTTTGGCGCTGAAAAAAGCTTATTTTTTTATTCCTTTTCTTCTGATTTGTCAAAATAAGTATTTTACCTCGGAATTCTACAAAAATCTTGCTTTATCTGTAATATTCTAGTACATTCATCTCAGTAAAAGAAACAATTTTCTTTTATATCCTTATCTAAAATCTTAGGTGTTTGTCTTATGTGCTAAATTTATTCTGATTTATTCAACAGAAATTTCTTTTAGCATAGGAAACTTCTGCAACTTTTATAAGAGAAAACTGAAATAAATACAATTCTACCATTCCATACTATCCTGAATTAGAGAATAATTTTTTTTTTGATAAATGAAGGTTTGAAGATAAGTAACCGATATTTTATGACGTTTAATTTTATTTATTTATTTTGTATGATTAAATAATAAAACTTGAATATTACCAAACAGTTTCCATTTTGTTGATTATGTAAATTCCACTAATATTTTTACTCAAGATTTTAATTTAATCTATGCATATTTCTAATCAAACTTAAAACTCGATTAAATATTAACATAATTATATTAATTGAATAAAATAGAGCCTGCATTGAAGAATTGATTAAAATAAAACCTAAATGTTCGTTTTAATGGCTAATTTATTTCTTATGTATTTTAACGAGATCTACGGATTATTTTAAAATATAAATGAAACATTAATACTATTATCTTACAATGGTTTACAGTTAAATTGTTACTAGTTTCATAATGATTTTAATATTGAAAAATGCAAATTTGCATTCACAAATACCAAAATTATTATTTTTAGAGATTTAATATTTGTTATAGTTAACTTATATTTAACTTTCCCATTTGTTACGTCAGAATGAGTTATTCGTAATGTGGTCCTATATATCTCCCAGCTGTAGGTCATAATTTAAGAGAATTACTCAATAAAGGGCTTAAGAAAACACCCATGTTAATATTATTGTCTTAAATATGTAATAATATTGCTACTAAATGTACTTTTTATACCTTTTCATTCGTATGTTTCAAAATGATATAATCTTGAAAATTTCAAAAATAAACAATATTATAAATTTAGAAAATTTACATTAAAATATTCAGTTGCATATGCTACTTTTTAGCAGCCTTTTTAGAAGTTACGATTTTAGTACAATTTTTGTATCAGAGTAACGTAATTCTTGAAAAAATGTAGTTTGATTAGACTTAACAGAAATATTTAGATAAAAAGTATATTTCACTTAAAATAAATTTTAACTCCAAAGAAATATTGTTATAATATGCTTGAATCATTTGTGTGTATACGATTAAAATCAGTTCGACTTAGAGGCTAATGTGAAATGACATTTCATTCACATTACCCTCTAATGTGAATAAAATGTCTCTTCACATTTCGTTCAGGACAAGACGAACAAATATATCAAAACTGAAACAAATATATAGCAAAATCATAAACACAGCACTTGTAAGGTTTAGGGATTAAGAGCAACAAGACAGCATTTGCTAACATAATAGCAACACAGACGCAAAGTAGCACATATAGTGTCAGTCATAATTATATCAGTAACGCTAAGGTCACCAGCCTACTAGATCACTCTACTAGCAAATCTTTATAGTATTAAAAGCATCGGCAGCTTCTGACAGAAACGAGACATACTGAATGATTACAATCAATTCCAATATCGATTCCAATCCAGTCCCTTAGGTTGTTTGCTTCTTTGTATTTATAACTGTCGAAGTTAATTGTGACTTCACAGGAAGAATTTCAACCGAAGTCCATCACTTTTACATAAATCAAGATATCAGAGATATTTTATCATTTTCTAAGAACAAATTTCTCGCTAAGGTGTTGAGAACATCTCTTAAGTTTTCCTTGGCTGACAGACGAAAAATCAGTAAATTAATTTATTTCTTTATACGAAATATTTATTTATTTTTCATTATATTTTTATTTCTAACTTTGAATATGTGTAACCATTTTGTATATAATTTTAAAATGTTCATGTTATAGATTCTCAGCATTTTAAGAAAAGTATATCTATGCATTAAGCAGTAAATGCAATCATTTTGTTTTATTCAATCTCTTACAATTAACAACTATTTTTTCTGAAAAAAAATAATAATTCAAGGAACTTTTGTTGTTGTTGCTTATATCACTTGCAGGACAGTATCATCACAGCAAGTCTATAAGCCCTTGAAATACGAGTGATGGCAAGGGTTTGAGGGTTGCTGATTCATAGAACAAAGGATCCTAGGCTAAAGGAAGAAAGTCCGATTTTTGCCTTAACAGATGGCAGCAGCATCGCTGATATAATGGAATTTTAGATCCATATCAGGAACCGCGAGAAACATATTTACCTAGTGCACAGATTTTAAAAATTCCAATCATCAGCAGATAACTTTCTAGCATTCGTGTTAGGATTTGCTCATACATCCTTTTTTTTCCTTTAAGGCTATGACATAGATTAAATCGGTTACATTTACAATAAATATATTCGACATTTGCTGTAAGAAATTTTTATATTTTATACGATTCTCAAATCTCATGGGTCTTCAATTGAATTTTTTATATATATATATATATATATATATATATATATATATATAAGTTGTATTAAAATGTCCATTTAATAAACAAAATGTTAGTTTAAGTTATTTTTATACTGCGCCTTATTCCTAAGTACATGGCTTAAACTTCTCTCAGGAAAAATAAGATAAACAAAAACCTTACTTGAAATATGACCGTATAAATAACTTACTACATTTATTTTCTAAGAATTGCCTCATATTATTTTGTTTTCGATGATCTAGCAGCCTTTGAAATATACGGTCTTCTTATCTTCACGAAATGTGTGAGGAGGCTTTTATTTACGACTATCGTGGGTTATGTCTCCTTGATATAAGGCAGAAATGAAGAAAGGATTTACGGCGCTCCTATAAGCGTGAATTTAGAAAGCTATTCTGAAAACAGTCTGGAGGTTGTTTGCGTTAGTGACCGGCCTACTTACAAATGGTTATTGTGGAAATGTGTCAATTTACTTATTTTTTCAATGAATCCAAATTTCTGGAATTGTTTCTTGGATTCGTATGTGTAAAAGAAAAATTTATATCTAACTCATTGCTAAAATAAAAGAAATTTGTTATACATTCCAATGTGGGAAATTCGAAACTGAAAAGCGTAGGAAAACTTTTTACTTATCCCAAAAACTTACGTGTATATACGTGTGTGCATGTGTGAGTTTTCCAACAGGGAATAAGTAAATGTAAAAGTATGTTAACTCAACGATTATAAATTTAACACGCTTCTTATTTTGACTAATTAATGATTCTTGTAATTTATTAATTTTTACTTTCCCGTTAAAAAGAATATTTTTAATATGTACCTTAATACATTCGGAACGGCACGCCTTGGTGTAAGACGTTCCCTAGGAACGGAGGAGTACAAAAGAGAACTGCCCTATGGACCGAGGGTTTGGCGTCACTAAGCCTAACTTCAGAAAACGAATCAGAAAAAAAAAAGGTTTTCTTCCAATTGTTCTTATTTTTGGTAAAATTTTAGATTATTAATTAAGCTGTTATATATATCAAAATTAACATTGTTAATAATCTTTTTCTTTAATTTACAGAGAAATGTAAATAAAGAAGTGTATATTTTCAGAATTAGTTTTCAGCAACCCTATCGAAATTATAACGAAGGTTCATTGAAAAACATCAGTAAACTTTAAAATTAATTTACAAAAATATATAATAAAGATTATTTGCAAGAAATAACAAAATTTAATATGAAGATCGAGTGTGGTATTTTCGAAGCAAGGAGAAACGCTGAATCCTGTTTTATACGCCTTTGATAAAATGTTAGCATCAGAATCACTAGAAATATTCTTTTCAAACGTTTTAGAAAATTAATCACACTCTCATCATTAATTGGATCGTTGACCATGTGAGCATATTGTTTTGATAAACAATGCTTTCACGCTATTAAAAATAGGAGTCAAATCCTTCCGAAATAAACAAGAGGTAACTGAAATACTTCCAAAAGCAACGCACTGACGTTACAGCTCTAAAATTAAATGAATAAAAAATACATAGCAAAAACGAACAAAAAACATTCAGTGAAACACTACAAACACGAATATACATCACAAGGAAATTGAAAGAGCCTTCAGTTTATTTACATTACTCCTTCCTTCCTCCCAAACACAACAGCTGGTTAGGAATACATAATTAAGGCAAACTGTGATCAAACTGAAGGTCAAGATCTTAAAACTACTATTCAGTTTAAAAGTAATGGATACATAGTGCCATCTAGAGATATTTAGAAACTTTCCACCATAGAATTCAAATATGCAGTCGTCCCTGAGGTAAGGTGACCAGATTTTAACATACGAAAAGAGGGTCACTAATGTCTGGGAGGAGTTCTTGTTTAAAAATTGGGTAATAAGAAATACCTTCCTTTTGTACCTAAATAAATTACTTACCTAAATCATCGGAATAGCTTATTTATTGATACCATTTGTTTAACTAGCACTCAGCACGATGTGTATCGTATGAGAGACAGTTACAAAATTCAATATGCGAAGGCGTTACTTCGTGGACGACCAACAAATACCTTACACCCTGACCCTTCTCCTCTCTAAAATCCCCTCCGTTTCCAATTTTTGTACAATATGTAATTCGTTTACAACAGAGTTCCATATGATGCTAGATAACTAGCGGAACATGTCACCATAAGAATAAAATCTGTGGAAGTGTACTAAGTGTTCTCGCTTCATTTTACCGCTACAAAATGTTTTCGTCGCTGCCAACGCCGAAAAATGTCACTCTTCATCCAAACAATGGTGGTAGTATACTAGCAACTATTCAAGGTAAATATTTATAAGCAGTTCTTGACAATTCTTTCTCATCTATTATTTTTATTGTTACAATTTAATATTATAAAATTTACAAAAAGGATATAAGACTCATATCCTGGTGTAATAGGGACATGGAAGCCGAAAACCGTATTTTCCTTTCCATTCTCCCACTTTTCCTTAGCTTGTCGTGTATTCTTTCTAAAATTCCAGACTTTCTTAAGACCCCTTGGTGTGCAGAATAAATTGTTATAAATCGGGAGGTCAGGTCGCCTTATTCTGAGCTCATTCTCAAGTGATGCGTATTTGGTACGTTGGGCCGTGAACAACGATCGCGTGTGACGTGATATAGTATGTTCGTCCCGAAAGGTTTAAGAAGTAACAATGTTTTAAAAGCACGTACATTTTACTTTCTTCTTTGAAGTTAATATTTGAGTCATTGTTTATGATCCCAGCGTATTAACTTTAGAAAAATAATATCGTCACTACTACTAACTTAAGATATTAAGAATTTGAGATAACTTGAGAACATTTACAAAGATTTCGTCAAATATCAAAGCTTGCTTTATGACCCCTTACCCTTGGCGGTGTATATGGCAAAAAATGCTGTTTCATTAAAAACTTTGAAATCATGTCCACATTTCGATTAGTTCGAAAGTTATGAACTTTTCTCCTGAAATTTCCCTATGACATCACATCTGATACAAACAGCTAAAATAGTGAGAGTTTTTAAACCTAAGAGAATGGAATGGTTTCCAACCAATTTGCTCGGACTTCGCACTTTTCCTATTGCTGAATGAATTTGTCAGCCTTTAATGAGTGGATCTGTCGTAAAATTATTCGGTAATGTGGCCGAGTGAATTGCTGGTACGCGTCCAGGATCCATCAGTACTGTCGGAAAATATAAGATTCTGTATGAAGTATTATTTTGCAGATTTTTCCGTTTGAAAAACTGGTAAGCTAGAGAGCTGAACATTATTGAAAATTAAGTGACTATTTGAGTTTGACTATTTCTGCCTTTTGATTCCAGTAAACGAAGCAGAGGTGAGTATATAGCTGCCATAAATAGAACTGGAAAATATGTGAGTATAATTTATTTTGTGATTACTTTTTAAGATGAAGGTGTTCGAAAATAACATCCATAATGAAAAATCATAAAATAATTTATCTGTCCTAAAACGATCTCTTAACATATAATCGATTACATGATTTTGACTGGCTTCAGAAGCGAATGATAGAAGAAACCATTCACCTTTCGAATTTTTCTAGATTTTAGTAATCTATTCGTATGCAATCCGCTGTTGTAGAAAAATGCCACACTATCTAATCAATAAAAGTTTAATTTATTTTTATATATAAATACCAGGTTAATTTGAATAATATGTTATAGTTTGTTTCAAATAATTCCATTAGAGCTTAGTGGACTTTATTAAGATTTTGTGAATTGACTTTTCCAACAAAAGTTATTTTATTTATGTATTTTCAACGCAAATATAACATTGACTTAAGTTTTGTTGAAATTTCTTGTACTTTTTAAAAGAAAAATAGTCTGTCGATTCATTCCTGCAAACATTTATGTAAATATATAAATAATAGAAATAAGGGACGAGAGCACTTAGTTGTATTTGCTCTATATTGAAAATATCTCCAACAAAACTATAATTGAAAAAGAAATTCGGGCAGATTTGGACTTGGAATTATTTTGAACATCTCGAGGCCTCGAGGTTTTCCATTTCTTTCCCTTCTACGTTAATTTGCTTTTCTTTATTTCATTTCGGTGATTACTTCTTTGTTTCTAAAGCTGAGGATTTGTTAAGAATTTTTGAGAAAGAAGGCATAACTTTTACCAATTATTTTATTTTGAGAGAATACCTTTATTATATGAATTAAGAAATTAAAAAAAATCAAAGAAGGTTAAAATTCACTAAACAAAATTAAACATTTTCAAAATAACTTATTTTGTGAATAAGTTAATTTCTATTATTTTGTACAAAATTTGAAAATATTCTACTGTATTATGTACTTTCTACTTATTTTACGAAAAAAATTATAATACGATATATTAATATTTCTATTACTATAAGAATACATAATACAATAAGTAATTCTCAGGAGGGATTTTCGATAAAATTTATCCAAAAAAATATAGGTATCTCTAGTTTCACTTAATGTCTGATATCGTAAAATATCAGATAGTACACTAAAACTAAAAGAATGCTTGAAGTTTGTAATTATTGAAGAATGTCATAAATACACTCATCGTCAAAAAAAGAAGAATTTTGTAACAAAATGAAATAATGGTATTTACTTATAAGTTGAAAAGCTGTTTTGTCATTGTTAGATACGCAAAACGATTCAAGTGTCATCCATAGCAACTCGAATTAATTTACCAAACAAGTAACTTACCACGCTACTGACGGCTCTGTAAAAGAGTTTTGACTGTAACTAGTGAGTTTTAGATTTAAATTGGCATTTTGGAATTTAGAATGTCTTTGAGAAAAAATAACAACTATTTGGACAGTTGGACGCGTTCGAGAGGGGACGTAAAACAGTACTGCAAGAAGACACATACTCAATCAGTCAGATTACGCTCATTTCGATCATTCAGATGTTACAGTTTCACACTTTTGGTGGAATTGAGTACAAGGAAGTTATCGCTCACGAAGCGTAAGCTTAGTGAGAGTTAAGTGGATCACAGGTACAGAAAATCGAAGCATTGTCTGGTAAGCTCGAAGCATACAAATTGTCCCAATTTTGAAATTATGACGTCCTCTGAAGAATAATATCCCCCTTGTCAGATTTTGTATGGGTTTGTACCATTGACCAATGACTACATGGTTCTGGATTGTTTGTATGGAGACCGCTATGAATATTACCTTTAACACCATAATAACGTTGCCATGAAGCAAGATGTCACGAAGGAACAGCATGGAGATATGCGGAATAGTAGTTAGCCAACTTCAATGATGAATGTCACTTTTCTCTAGTTAATGATGATAACCACACCCATGTTTGGAGGCAATATGATTTTTTTGTCGCTCTTCGCATATCCAAGTAATAGAGTACAATGATACGTGGAGTAATTTTGTATGATGTCCGATCACATTTTACATTCATCCCAGCTACTTTGACAGACCAAATGTGCGTTACTGCTGCTTGGGCTGGTGATAATTCATGTGTTGTGAATGTTTCTTCCTATCCCATATATCAACAAAACAACGCTCGTATTCCTACCTCTGCTATCGCAAGAACTTGTCATACAATCATAGATATTATGCCATGAACAGCAGCATCAACAGATTTGTCACTCATAGAAAATATATGGGTTACTTTAGGCTAATATGTTAAGACTCTACTGCTGACACACATTTTGCAAGACTGGCAGCCAAAGTTTAATCTACATAGGATGTGTTGGTTCAAAATATTGTTGAGAGAGTTTACGACACCATTCCACGATGTGTCAGAATGCTTTAGAAATAATGGTAGCCCATCACCTTATTGATAGTTGCATAACAATTTGCATTAAAGCTAATATGAATTTTGTCACACCCAGGCTCCGTTTATAACTATTTAATCATTTCTTATCGTTCGTGAGAGTTAACTTACTTCCGAAAAACAATTTTAATCTTTATATTCCTCCTAAGCATTTTTTTGCCGATAAGTTACCTGTTCTTACATGTTACAGCCTTTTAAGCTACAATCCTCTAATACATGTATCTAATGGTAAAAGTTCAAACTCTCGTTTCTAGTAAAACAATGTGTTATAATCAGCCTAACAATAACAAGTATTATTCAATATTTCATTTGAACTTGTCAAAAGATGAGTGTAATCTAGGAATTTCTTTTGTATCTGTTCTTTTGAACTTTACTTAAACTCCAATACTTAATTATAATATTTTGTTTTTAAATAATTACTAAATCATTTAAGTCAAGGAATTGGAAGAAATAAACTTATATGAATCCAATGTTCTTTTAAAATAAGTTTAATTTATTTTTACACATTCGGGATTACGTAACAATTAATTTTTCAATTAATCAATCATTTAAGACAAATTTCGAGAAGTACATTTAGTTAACTTAATGCATCTAATAGCCATGCATATTATTTTATTTCGTTATTGTTTAAATTCTATATTTCATGAATAATGATTCCTTCTTTATGGAATGTAAATATTCACGTGTTTAGTAATTAGCTTATATGTTTAGAAATAGGACAAAATATTCATTTAATTCAGGATAGAGTGCGCAATCCTGCTGTTTATAATACAATTCTTCAAACAAAGAATATAAATTGTTTTTTGTGGAGTGGGTTGCAAATAATAACATATGCGTTTTCTACCTTGCTAGGTTTGTTCAAAAGTTATTTGGTTCCAAACATAAACACTCTAACAATTCTTCTAAAAAAATACTGTTTCATTTGTCTCACCGTTAAACTAGATTTACAAACTGCCAAAAATTATCATTTTCATGTATATTTTCATTTGTAAACTGAAATTATTCCTTTGCAAAACTGTTCCCATCTTGTGATCTAATAAACAACCTCAGGAACAACTGGGGTTTATAAACTATTCCAAAAATCATCAGTATCTAAAATACCGCAGGGATTCTCAGTTCTTAAGGCAACTTAAGTCAGAGGGGCAATAATTTCTTGATGGAGAATCTCAAGACATATATTTCCTAAACGAGATATTTGTCCGCTGTAGGTCCCAGGTGTAGATGACGAGTGCATTGAAACAAAGTAAGAGTAGAAATCATTACTTTAGTTTTCAGTCAGGCGAGGAGGGTATTGTTCATCAAATTTTCCCGGCGGATAAGACACGACAAGAATAAATGCAATTATGAAATTGTCATAATTTAAATACTTCTTGTCTTTCAGGATTGTAGAGATGTACGGAAATATAGAAATTTTCAGGATTCGTTTCATTATTACTAGATTGAGAGAATTCTATACATAATTTAATTGGTAAAATATTATTACGCACGTGTAATACAAGGCGAAAATATTCAATAAATTTGTTTGTTTGATTTTTTTTCGTATTACTCAATGAATCAACATCTTAGCTATTTACGGTGTACATTGTAATTTTATTCCTGGGTCAAGTAATGAGGGAAAAAGTAATTAGTACCTCTCTACCCAAATTATAAATTTAATGGGAGGACTGGGAACCTCGATAGATTTAACGTGATTCAGCCCCGCTGCACCATGGGTCTTTAGTGGAATCATGACTCTAACACGTGAATTGAAATAACCATCAACGGCTTCGAATTCGCTACCATAACGACCAGACTACCATGGCCAAATTTATTACAAATCAAAGACTAAATCAATATACGCATAAGGCAAATATAGTAATGAATAATTAGATAAACTAAAATTAAATATTATAATAATATTTTATTTGGTAATGATGATGCTGCAGAAAAAGGTTTAAGCAGTTTGTGATTTTGCAGAAAATTTATAATTTTTATAATCACATTATGATTTCTTATATAAAAATCAAATTTCTGTACATAATTTCAACCTGCATTTCTTTTATCTCATATTGTACCATTATTTTTTCGATTTCAAATGATATTTTCATCAGGTATAGTTTAATTTTGAAAAACTTTCTGTTAAATTTAATATAATCTGATAATGTAATTATATCTATAAAAATAATTCTGATAACAATAACTCAAAAAACTCTAAAATAGTTTACTATTCTCTTGATCTATTTTCATACAGTAATAACACCTAAATTATACAAGCTAATGAAGTACAAAAACAATGCCAACTTTTGACAGGAAAAGAATGAAATCAAATAATATTCTGATAAATACCAAGTTATTAAATTAAGAATTTAAATTCAAGCAAACAGTAAGGTAATGAAGTACACAATAATACATATTTCAGTTATCACTAAGGAAAATAAAAACTAACGAAAAATTATTAAGTTAATTGTATTATAAGCCAAATATATAATTATTTTCTATTGTAAAATAAAAATATATATATATATCACATAAATCTTTACATATTGATCAATTCTCAAAAGATATTACGGAATCACGAAGTTTTCATCAATTCGTCTGAAAATAATATACTTATTAATAAATATAAATAAACACCGTAAAAAATAATATACCCTGTACTTTTTAACTTAACATTTTAATTATATTTCCTTTTATATTTATTTTAAATATTATATTTATTTTATATTATTTTTTTATATTTTACTTTATATTTATATGATTATTCTTTTATATTGCAAAACATCTCTATTTTCTTATATAACAGACTTTTTTTTGCAAAATGAAGTAAATTTATTTTAATAATTCAAGTAATAGCTTTCTCATAATACTGAGTTTTTTACACAAATGACATTCATTATAAATTTAGTAATAAATGCTGCACATCAGTAAAATATTTTAGTCTAGAAATTTTTTTAATGAATTAATTTATTAACGAGCTTATTGTAAATAGAAAATCATTGAAAACTTCGTGAGGTAAATAAATTATTTTATGCGTATAAAAGCATTTTATCCATTTGTAGATACCGATGGTCACTTAACAGAATAGGTCAATTCATTATCAGTCATAATTTTATATATATATATATATATATATATATATATATATATATATATATAAATTCAAAATCACAATGATAATCAGAAATCAATAACTAATATTATCATAAGTAAAAATAAATATAAATAAATTCCAATTAATTAAGCTAATAATGCACTAAAATGCATAAAGCAATATACTAATTTAATACAGCCAAAAACCTTTATTAAAAAGTATAAACAATTTACAAATCAAACAACATTAAAATAAGAACAAAGTAAAAGTAAGAACAAAAATGGAGATAATGTGA
The DNA here is from genome assembly GCA_019974015.1 of Nephila pilipes. Lineage (NCBI taxonomy): Eukaryota > Metazoa > Arthropoda > Arachnida > Araneae > Nephilidae > Nephila > Nephila pilipes. The sequence goes on from BMAW01022348.1 coordinate 313,532, forward strand.
AAAATAATTATTCATATTTTGGAACAGAATGATGTGAGCTTATTAATAAAATTTATTATGGATCTAATTTTAACGCTTCATTTTATAACTTTATAAAAAAATCGGAAAAAGTAAAAAAAATAAGCAATAGTGAAATAGAACTCAAAAATTCAATCAAAGGAAAAAAGAAGAACGAAAATAAGCAAATAAGCCAGATTCAGTTACACTTAAAGATACTAATGTACTCACAAAAAATAATCTAGCCATATTCATACTCTTATTAGTAAGTTTAACTTAAAAATAGTTATATAAATTATACCACAAAAATCTAGTGAACTCATGCTAAGGGATATCTTAAAACTTCCATTCAAGACAGTACTATTACCGTTGAATCAAGAGCATGTTAATCACCAAAAGTACAGTATTTCTTGTTCGATTATAAAAATATTCGAGTAAAAAAATAATAGTTATATATATATATAATACAATTAATTTTATGCATTTTTCATACATATGATTTTTTATAAGATTTGCTTATGCATCTTTCAATAATCATAAAATAACTATCTGAAATTTGATAATATCTTCTTTAGAAAAGCAAAACAAAGTAATTTATTATTATTTCAGATTTATTACAAATTTTGATATCGATATTTATAAAGATAAATTTTTATACAAGATTTTTTTCTAATTCCAAAAGAGTTCCTTAAGTCTGCATATTTTGAAATACTCGTATGTAATTTTAGAATAAATTTTTCTGAGTTGTATATAGCCAATGACTCTTTTCTCTGAAATGAAAGCTTTTTTGCTTCTTTTCCCTCGATTTCGGAACTTTGTCTTAAATTTTACATACTTCAAGTCTCTTTTCAATAAATAGCTTAGATATTTGCAATACATGCATTATTTGCCAATAAAGGGAAAAAAAAACCCTTGTAACTCATTTGCAATTCTTTTCAATGCAGACATATATATGTCATAACGTACTTGTATCTTTTGCATTAGCATGTTGTGTTTTGATTCAATGTTATGATCTCACTAAATAATTCTAAAATTCTTTTGATCCCTTTGATCACGTTTTTTTCTTAATCTATTTTCATAATGTTAGATTTGAATTTTATAAACTTATTTCATTTGCCTAGGTGTGTACACATATACTTTCAACGCTAATGCTAATACCGAATGCAAATCAGATTTAAGAACATATATTACAAGATATTTTTCTTGTTACTAGCTACGTGTCATAATTCTTCGAAAGCACAATCTTGATGTATAGGAATTGTTGTTGTAAGTAAAATTAAATAACTATGGAAATAAGACTCGGGAAATTCACCAGACTAATACTCAAAAGGCAGCATATTTGAATCTTCTTAATGCATACTTTTTTTTAAAATCAGCATTAGAAATAAACAGTATAGGAACGAAATTCATATTATTAATTTTGTAGACATTTTAATTTAGTTAAAATCATATGCATACTGATGGATCAAACATAAATGACACTTTTTTAATAGCGACGAAATGTTTTATATGTTATGCTGTTGCAACTATCAGAAGATAATTATGATTTAATTTATTATTCAAAATTTTATTATTATTATTATTTTCTATACTTTTTTATTCTTTATATGCATTGTTTTTTTATACTCTAAAATATAAATATTAAAAGAATGTAAATATAATATAAGTTTTGAATTCTCACTTGTATGATGACTAAAACATTTCAATTATAATATTCTCTTTAACATTTCAACCCAAAGTCTTGTCATTTTATCTGAACTACAAAAATTATGTTTGCAAATTATTTGTACGTCACGTATACTGAGTAATATGTTAACATTACCGGCATATAATGGAAGCTAACAAGAATTATATAAAATCATTATCAACACACTATCTCCTTCAAAATGAAACCAAAGTGTACGGCGAATCAACGAAAATGAAACGAGCCGAAGGGAAATTCTCTTCAAGAAAGAAGCAAATGCAATGTCTGTAAATTAACATACAGTACAAAATATAATCAAGAATGAGTATTACAGGAAATAGTTGGACCTTAAGAAATGCTAACATCTACAACAACGGGCATTTTTAATGCATGAAATTTCAACTTCAGTTATTTCTCTAAAATCCTTAAGAAGGTGAAACAAGAAATTGCAGCTTCATTCAATTCAAATCAAACTCAAGCACCTAGGAATATCACAACAAACAAGTGAACCAGAATTAAAATGATGTGATATTAACTGACCATCATATATAAATTTTTGATTATCTTGATTATTGATAAACTTTCTAAAATACATATATACTAAAAATGAACTCTCACATTATGATTCTTGTATAAATATATGGGACGAAGATATATATATATAAGCCAAAAATAATTTAACATACCATATATAATACTAATTCAAGAATATTCTAAAAGTAAATCACATATGTTTGCTTAGAGTTACAGTTAAACGTTATAATCATCATAAAAGTCAGTAATATTTTAAGGACGCAGTTGTTACTTTGGAAAAGTATCAAAATAATGAAAAGCAAATATTATATTTTGTGTATACTTTGCATATTAATAAGTGAGAGACACAAATTATTGAACCATTTTTGTTAACATATAAATGGTTTGTAAGTAGAACTAACATAAAAATCATATATTCTTCTTTAAATTAAATATATATTAGATGAAGCTGTCTAAAAGTGTGCATTAGGACCAATTTTTCTTCGAACACCCTAAGCTAGGTCTATACCATCGACATTATTTACTGAAACATTACGATGTTAAATTTTTAAAAAAAATTATAAGTAAAAAATATATTTCTGTGACGAAGTGTTTCTATGATATTATGATTTTTGTCAAATGTTTTCTCTTTTACTGTTAATTTTTTTCAAATATTTATAATTTTATGTTTCTTAGTCATCAACAAATTGCCTGATAATCTGAACTTTTCGTAACATGCTTAACAATGAGAATTGATTGTCATTTAGACATTTTAATGTGAAATTCCTCAATTTAAGTTTACAATTAAAAACAATGTATACAAAATAAGAATACGAATAAATCTTCCCCTCCCCTTTATTCGAGTATCTACTAAAGAACAAAAGCAAAAAATGTAAACACTTTACCCATGTAAGGCTAAAATCCATGACAAGCTGAGGGAGCTATGAATATAAACACCAGGCCGATAAAAATTCCGGAAATATGATAGCCCTCGCATTTCGGATAAAAATGAGGCCAATCCACAGGGTGAAATTGGGAAGGCAATATTTCTTTTCAATGGAACACCTTTCCCGGGACAAAATTACATCTCCCAGTAGACGAAAAACAAGCGCATAAGAACAACAACCCCGCTTGCAAAAAATAAAAGGACTTAAAGTCTGTCTTTTTTTTCTCAGGAAAGAATTTAAGCATTTCCTTTCTTCAGAGCCATGGAACACGGAAGAAAGGAAACAAAAATGAGACAGAAAGCACTTTAACAACGCGAATTGCTCCAGCATGTGTCTTTGCGTACCCTCGTGGGAAAGGGAGGAAGACAAGATAGTGGCGTGAAAGGAAGGTATAAAGTGAAATAACAAAGTAACTTTTCATCCTTTACCATAGAAATAGGAAAAAAAAATGTTTAAAGTGATAACTTAAAAGTATATATACAAAACGCCATTCTAATAGCACTTAAAATTCAGCATGGATCAAAAAGTTCATACATTTACATGTATTTTTATATCATATATTTAAAATCAATAAGCCTACAAATATTTTATTAGAATTCCAAAATAAAATACATTTATACCATATGAAACTATTTATAAAGAAAAAATCTTCGGAATTAGTTCTAATATATATCGGCTTTTTAGGAATCTAATAACACCAATCACTAATTGGCAAACAACGAAGGTACTGTTCTTTCGCTACCAGCTACAGCATGTTTTTATTTATTTTATTTTTATAACTTAAGAGTATGAGAAAATAATCCTAAAAGAAACTATCATTCGTTTTAAGGATATGAGTTGTTTCAGTTTTAAAAGGGTTTGATCTACTCTGGTTTGCTGAATCGTCGTCAAAAGGATAAACTTGATTTTGGCAAAATTTACACCATGCTAATGAAGAAGTACTAAAATATACAATAGAAATAATAGAACTTACTAGACAGTTCACGCATAAAATAACAATTGAAAAAGTATATTGTCTTATATTTCTAAATTACATTTTGGGTGTTTGGAATATAATATTTTTTTTAACCGAACAATAGAATGAACGTCATGGAAAGTCAATGACAAAAGAAAAAAAAAATCGAATCATGCATTAAATTAATTTTCACTCATTAAAATATCTGGAAAAATTTTAGGAGTTTTAGTAAAGAAATATTTTCAATTTTTTAGGCTTATAAATGACATATTCGAATTTTGATACATCTTTCAAAGAAAGAAAGAAAGAAACATGTTCTTTGGGTTTGCATACGGTTCGGCTTGTAATCGGAAGTATACGGATAAAACAACATTGTATGAAGCATGTATGAATATAGCTCACCTGTACGTTTGACCGTAAGTAAATTATAGTTATTTAATATAGTTATTATAGTTAATTATAGTTACATATCGCTGACCCGTTAAGATTCCATGTACCATAGAATGGACTGGTTTTCATAGGCTATGGGCCTCCCAGACCATTACACATGCCATGCGGTCAGTGTGTCGTGCTACAGAGTTGGTGGGATTGTTCCATTCACCATGATCCTCTACATCCGCACGCGGATATCATCTGTCTCTAAAATGAACTGCAATTTATCAATAAATGCAATACTTTACTAATTTGCAGCATTCTACGTCGCTCTTGACATGGCACTGCAGTAGGAGTCGCCGATGCTTTGTTGTTAAAGAAAGTACACGAAAAGGGTGCTTTGATTGAAGATTCAGTTCCGCAAGGCATTTGGAAATGCTTTTGGGAACAACTGACAGCCATGCATCTTATAGTATAGTAGAACAAGTAACTAAGTTATTCTTAAGCGTTTGCCATTCGATCCTTCAAATGTTTTCAACCCTTTTTTTCCCTTGGTCTGTCTCTAAGCCTGGTTCCCAACACATGGGTATCTTTTTGTAATCACTGCTAATAATATGTTCTTACGACGAATTTCGATCTAGTTTATCTGTAAAAAATGTAATCTCACGTGAATACCTGGTTTAATTCCTTTTTGAAGTCCTCCTAGATTCAGAATGGTTTAATTACGTTGATGAATATTCCACATGCGCTGGTTTATAGAGGACCCACATCCTGATTGCAGACCCACTGCAGGATGTTTGATCATGCGCCTTGACACCACGTCTGGATATTTATGTATCATAAATCATTCAACTATATGGCAATGTTGCTTAATAGTAGCTTGTTTCCTTCTTGGTGCATTATTTTCAATGTTACTGGTTATATTTTATACTCGTTTATCTCCTTTTCTGTACACGACAGATATACATTGATGGCCATTAAAATTGTAATACCATGAAAGAAAGCAAATGCAAAAACATATTTATTGTACCTAATCAGTATGGCATGACGACAAAATGATTAAATTTGCAAGCAATATGGGGACTTATAGGAGTGCGAAAATAATAGAAACAGCTGCCACCTCTGACAGCTAAAACGGCCTTTACACTGTACTGCCATGCTGCCACAAAGTCTGTGCCGCCCTTCATGAACCGTATTAGCAGGAGAGGGGTTGTGACCAATCTCAGTAAAACCTGTCCAGATGTTCTTAATAGTTGACAGATCTGGAGTCCATGCAATCCAGAATACCCTGTGTATCGAGAAAGGTCAGTATAGTACGTGAAAAATGAGGTATTGCATTATTATGGAGGAAGATGGTGTTTGGCAGACCTCGAAGATAAGGAATACTCATTGGACGCAAGAAGCCAGAATTGTACCTATTTACGATCAAATTACTGTCAATTCAAGATAGAGATATGCGTGTCGTGTACCCAATGGTTTCCCAAGCTATTACACTATAATAATATCAAATGCAGGCAGATGACGCGAGGTCTCCTGGGAGCATTCAAACACGTTTACGGCCATCAGAATACTGTACGCAGAACCGAAACTCATCTGAAAGGACGGCATTGTGCCACTCCTGTATCCAGCTGTGTCATTCGGGGCACCAGAGTCATCTTTTCTCTATATCCTGCATTGTCAAGGAAAGCCGATGCAATGGTCGCCGGGCTGACAGTTTGCGCTACTGCTTACGTCATTGCACCGTACGAGGAGATGCTTTGCGGGCTGCAAAACTGCTCATTCTCTGACTAATGGTCCGTAGTATGGTTGGAAGAATTTTTAGGACTGACCTCACCAAATGTCTGTCCTCTCGGGCATTTGTCATGGGAGGGCAGCATAATGTCGCTATTCCGTTCAGTATGAATCTCAGTAGCCCATTCGCATGGCAGTGGTTGGATTTCGACCAGTTCGATGGGCATCATTACGAAACAATATTCCGCCCAGTCAATATGCAGAGATCCTGAATCAACAGAATTCAGATACTTGATATTTAGCATTTCTTCGTCTTATTCGAGGCATAGCACGATATTTTCAGCAAACTCGGACCTTTCAAAATGCATTCCGAATGAAAATTCCACAAAACAACTTTTATTTTATCAGTGCTTTTTTTCTCTTCACTTTTGAGTCTTCTAAATGCACTGAAATACTCGTAATTTGCATATTTACTTCTTCTTTTCATCCGATTTTGACGTTTGTCAGATCATTCCTTCCTGGTGTTTCAATTTTATTGATCAATATTGTATATACGGCAGTCGAATTTTCCAACCAAGAAAATTGGTCATGATATTGTCCATATTGTTTCTGAATACGTTACAATTTCTACGTAATAACCAATGTTGAATCTTCTAAAAGGTTTCGGAATACTTAATTCATGATGAAAGAAACATGTTAATTATGTGTGCTGACTGTAAAGCAATCTCCAACTCTATTTTTGAAGTATTTGATCTAATAGACCTCGTTCTTTTATTCAGTGCCCTTGAATTAGCTTAACTAGTGCAGAATATTCTGATGATCTGGTGAATTAGATCCATATTTTCGTCTAAATTCTTACGTTATTGCAAAAAATATGTGACGGATATTTCGCTTATTCTAAAACACAAATTTGTATACCAGAAGTTTGTTGCCGTTTTGAGGCTTATCACAATTAAAAAAAAATACCTTTTTTCATGTATATTGAGTTTTGGATTCAATAGGCCCTCACCTAGTGACTAGAACGGATAAAAAGTTAGAATGGAAAGTTAATTGTGACATATGCTGTTTCTTCCTCCTATTAGGCCGCCATCATGGTAACCGTCACACTACTACGGACACATTTTAAACAAATATTCGTATTTAATTAAGCCAAGAAAAGTATTGAGGAATTTAAGAAAATTCCATTTTTTTTAAATGTTTCCCTTAATATCCGGAATAAATAAGCTAAAGTTGAAATCTACAAAGTGTGCCTATAAACTAAGTTATCTAGCTCAAAAAAGGACGTTTACTTTCAATTTATAGCAAATATGTTGTTTTTACCTTCAAAGTACTAACCATCGTAGCATTTAAACACCATTTCTTTCCCATTTTCCCATAAAGCTACTGTTATTTACGAAAGCAAAATCATTATCTGGCGGCTGTAGTATTACATTGGATGACGTCATTAATCTTCCTATTCATGTATTTTACTAAACAAATGCTTTTCGTTGATTCACTTTTCGTATTTAACGTCATTTCGGAAACTACTCCAGTGGGGCTTACATAGTTAACATTTTAGTGATATCATGTATTGCAAAATTGAGGCCGCCAGATAACTGTTCATCTTTCTTAGAAAACCATATCATTTCAAAAGCACATTGTAGTTCATTTTTCATTTTTTAATAACTTTTTCAATAACTGTAAGATTTTTTCTTAACTCCCAATCACTCGGAATAGCTCATTTTACTTTTTCATTTTATTGTTGGTAATAGAAAAGATTTACACCTTGCAAAATCAAAGGAATATGTAGGATGTAGCAACCAGAACAACAACAAAAAAGTTTGGGTAGCAAGGACAGCTGGATAAAAGAGACCCATAACAGTGTAAAATGATTTCATTCTCCTTCAAAACAATGATACTTCACACAGCATTCTGAGTGATTAAGGTTTTGGCTTAAAAACATCCTTCATATTCTATAGATTTAGGAATGTTTGGTTTTCTATTTTTCTCAAAAATAAAGTCTAGGGTAAAAGAGCCCATTTTGAATAATTGGAAGAAGTTAAGAAGAAAATGCCACAGTTATTAAAACAATTGTCAAAAAATGTGAATTACTATACATACTTTTGGTCATTAGAAAATAAGAATATATCAAAGTGCGAAAAACCAGTTTGGAATATTTTGAAGAATAGAAGCAACGTATTTGGAATGAATCGTAATTGAATACCTTTTTCTGTGCCAGTTCCGTTACTTTATAGATATATTAGTTGCCGTAGTAGCCAGCTATCATGATTAAGATTTAGCAGCTGGTGTTGTTTTCCGTCAAGTCGTGGATTCGATTCACGATAGCACTTAAGTCCTACCATGTAAAGGAGCTTTTACATATTTAATTTATACAGTCTTCAATTCCACCTGTTAAGGTGATGTGCAAACTTAGAGATGGAGATTACAGCTTAGATTTCGTCCTTGTCAACTAACCGACAGTATTTCTCAGCGTCGGTCAATCACCAATATCTCCTGTGTTGCTTTTAAGTGTGACGTTATTAAGCATTCAATTCAATTAATCAAATTATAAGCATTTCTCCTAATGTAAAAAAAATAACCTAAATTGGGCATTATTCATCAAATTTATTTATTTTTATCTTTCACGTCATGTTATATGTACTTAAATCGAATCAAGAAATTATTTATTAAATAAATGTACAGTTCAAATTAGAAGTGTTTTTATAATTTAATTAGTGTTAATATTCTTTATTTCAGAAATTTTCATTAAACTCTTCATTTTATTCCTTTAATATATGCGTTATCTATCTGTGTGCCTTTCACGTTAAAAAATGCTTGATAGTGAGTAAATGGGGAGAGATCCCATCCTTTTATTCCAGCTGAAAGCTCCCCACCCTTGGAGGGGAAACATCGTTTAGCATGTGCAAAACGCGAAAATCCCCCTTCTGTATGGAAATAGGCTTTTGAGGTAGCAACAACGGATTCATTTATCGATGATCGCTTAAGCGGAAGAAACGCCAACTCCAACATTGTTGCAGGAAGTGTTTTTAGGAAATTTTCTAGAGTCCTTACGCATCATTGAAGAGGAAATTTTCATACTCTAAAAAATGAAATATTTCAACACACTCTCGAACCTATTTCAGTATTTTACCAAAAATGATTGCGTGAGTTGGAAATTTCCTTTACTCAAATCTATTTTACTCTTTATAATTTATGATTAAAGTTTTGATTATACCTGCAAGTATTATTAAAGTTTTTAATACATTTGTAAATAAAATGATTGTTTACCTTAATGCTTTTCATTTAACACATCGCTAGAATTATTTTATGTGTGCTCTAAATGATTACCTACTTAACCAGAATCACAGAAATAGTCTCAAATCATATGTTTCTTTTAATTTTTAAAAAGAATAAGAAACACGCTATAGTTATGCTAATATGTAGTATTTTTACTAAAGATAAAAAGTCCTGAAAATATTGCTGGGTTGTTATTTTTAAAATATATTTGATAAAGGAATGAACACCGTTTTGAATTATAGACACTATTATTTCTTTCATTAGGATTATAACTATTAATTGTAACTATTCAAAATTAGTTATTGTTTTTAAACGCTTCGCGACGTATTTGCTTCTTTATTTAGTTTCACAGCCATCTTTAAAACTAATTAAAGAGTCAATAATTTCAAAACTACTAATAAAAAACACGAGACAACACAGCTCATTAGCTATCAACGCAGAATATGTAAGATATTCTGATATAGCTGGGTTCTCTCTCGAATTTCTCTTAACTCAGTTGATGTTAGTTTATATTCTAATAATAAATTCTTAGCTTACCAACTTACACTTCCGATTAATCCACATCGTATTTCTCAAAGATTCAACATACATTTTTATAACTAGGAGTCATTCGTGTACTTAACTTTATTCCAAATAATTAATTACGATTATCCAATTCAATTTACAAATTAAATCAACATTTGTGTTATCCACTTTTTCCTTTTTCCCCCCCTTCATTTCCTTTTCTCTTATACATCGCTATTCTTAATAGAATTCAATACACTTCTTAACTTATTATTTTCCAAATCACGTTTCATATGGGCTACAAGGAGTTGTTATTTTATGAAATTCAAGTTACTAAGAAGTTCTCGAGTTTAGTGAACCAAATCCCACAAATATTCTAACCTCAGAGTTTTACTTGTATCCTTGAGAAATTATTTAACTAGAAAAAAATCTAATTTTTGCATCTGATCTGAAAAAATAAATGTTACATTCTTAATGAAATTACAAGAATTAACTTATCATAGATTTTTATTCATTGTTACTTGAAGCATGATACATGTTTTACAATTAGATTAACGAAATTCTGCTACATTCACATTCTTATATTTTTAGATAGTAAATATAATTTTCATTTTCTCATATTTTTCTATTAGTGTTGTATTTTTCAACAGTTTTAAAAAATTGCAACTGACCTTTTTAAAGAAGACAATTTATTGTTTTTAATTTATTTAATAAAAAATGGAATTTAATACTTATACGCTACTTTAGAAGCTCTAATTTTAACAAATGATGTGTTTAAAAATTATTTTTAAGCATAGTTAAAGGTTAAAGCTGATTTTCAAAATTGTATAACATATTATTTTTAATGAATGGCACAGGTATAGTTAAGTAAATTCCTTTCAATGTAATAAAGTATCGGAATTCCCAGTATAGTTATAGGAATATTTACTGTACATAATACAATTGATACATTTATTATTTACAGTCGGTTTATTTTGGTAATTTATATTTTAGAATATGAAGTCATTTTGTTTCTTAAATTTTTAGCACCAATCTACTTTTTTTTTAATATTCAAAACTCTAAGATATTTCAAACTATTTTACACTCCTTACATTATTATTTTAAATTATAAAAGTGGTTAGATTTATAACTGAAAATAGTAGATTCAATATCCTCTTAAATCTACGAAAATCAAAAAAAAATTGTTAGAAATAATTTTGCTAATGTTTGATATTCACATATTTTGCCGAAATAAATTCAACAATTGATCACTGTCCAATGATCAGTAATAAAATTCAGAATAATAAAAAGCAGATTTTCTTAGCTTTTCTAATTGTCGTCACACTTGCACATTTCCCAATTGAATCTAGGATAAATACTTGTAATTGAAATCACAGGAAAGCATTATTCTGATATTTTATTTAAAAAGTTATACCTAACGAATTTATAGTTCCTTTGTTATTTGTTTCGATTTAATCGTATTATCTTAAATGGTTTTCTTTCGCCTCAAAAAAGTATTGCATTTACTAGCGATTTTAGAAAAACCCGGTGTTACAAAAATTTGTTGCAAAGAAATATTGGTGACAGATAAGCGCAATTTACATATTATTTATTGCAATGAGAAATTTACATTTCATGAATAAATATGGTTCAAAATATAGATAACAGAGGATGATGTTCTTACTTTTGCAAGAACAGGGGTAACAAACCAAAAAAGCTATGACACACGGAAAACTAAGACAAATTAACATGATTTTTGCTCAAATACTCAATTTGTCCAACAACAAATTAAAATATTGAATGCAGTCGTGGTGTTATACCTAAAGATTGCAACATGGAATGCGATGTAAACATTACAGCTGTTTCCTTCGGCCGAATGGGTGTCCATAGTATCCGAAAGCTTAAGGTCGGATTCACATCCGGTGTTGTTTTTGTCGAGTGGTGAGATCTAATTCAAATGCCACTAAAGATACGTCATTGTAAGTGGCACATTTACGTTAACTCTGATCGATGCCCCAAGTCCTTCCGTTGGCGTGGTATGGGATCGGGAGAAGGAAGTTCTTTCTCAGATGTCATCCTCGTCACTTAAATAAGGATCAAAATTACGAATTTCGTTTCCAATAGCACTTGTGTTACCACTGAATAAGACTTAAATAAATAATCACATCATATCTACTGTATGGAGATAATTAATGTCGAATTTGGAGTTTTCTCTATAGACCTGTGATTTACAACGTCTGATTTACGAATTATGGAATCAGTAGATAAATTTATATTTGGTAAGAATAACACTTATATAACATTTGTATGTGAATTATGCAAACGCAATGGCATCCCACTCTATTATTATTTTTGCATGTTAAAAATGTGCTTACAGCATTCAATGATATCTTATGCACCCTATTTTTGAGCTGAGAAAGCTATATGCATATGTCTCTTGCAAGAAAATTTCAGCAGAATCCTCCTCTATGGTCGAAATTTAATTTTTTTTCTCACCATGGAAAATTTCCGACTATGGTGAATGCGGAATGAACTTCATGTCTCTTCGATACACAGACCTTATTTAACGCGTTTTATTTTCGCAACAATCTTTTCAAACGCTGGTATATAGCACTTCATACTTTTAAACAGACTGTTTTATGCAACATATGATGCTGCAATCACATTTAAAATCAACTTGATTTTATACACAAAATTTTATTTATGATATAAATCAAGTACTACGACAAAATTTTGGCTCAATTCATATCATGGGGGTATTTGATTTTTTCTATTATCTCATATAAGTTAAGCATGAGGTAATACATCGTATCGGTTTTTAACATATTGAATCGATAAGAATGTTCATTGCTTTCCCTTCCCCTTTAGGTAACTGAGACGCTAAAATGCAGCAAAATAAGCATGTTTTTGATGTACTTTTAAAAATAGAAGATACTTTATTAAAATCGTAGATCATTTGATAAATTAATGAGAATACATAAAATAGAACGTTTATTGAATTATATTTTAAAATTGTAAAAAAAAAATTGTCAAGCCATATCAACAAATATCTGCCTTTTCTACTTTTTCCAAATCTGGTTCTGAGGATTCTGGTTCAATTACTTAAAAATCTAATCTATCCTTCGTGAGGATATTTTACTCATTATGAAATGAGTCTGTATTTTCTATACAGCGAAATTAATTTTTTTCTTATGAAACTTTTAAGAAAACATTTAGCTATGGAAAAACCTTTGAAGCAAATTTAAAAATAAATAAATAAATTTTTAATAAAATTTCACTTTAGGATTTATAATTACACTCAGTGAACAGAATGTTATTTTATAAGTGTTCTACTTATTTTATAATTATAAATACAGTAGAGATCTTACAACATGTACCTAAAGTTAAGTACATGACTTTGTATTATTAATTTTCCAAATATAATAAAATTACTAATGTGTGTAAATGGTATTTCTTTTGCATAAATAGGTGCACAAGTAAAAACAATTCCCTATAGGGAAAATCATTGCTTTAAATTTAAAAAAAAAAAAATGCGGATTATTTTCCCTTGTCGAAGAGGTCTCGGTTATAGCCACATAAATGAAAATACATTTTCATGAATAAGATAAGCAAACAAATATTTCAATTTCTTATTTCGGTATTATAATTAATAAAATTTTTAGAATATATGCTAAGAAGCTCTTGTTTAGAGGAAACGATGCCGATTAGTGGGCATAAAATAAAAGACACATTGCATTAGATTTAAATGATTCATATTATAGTACTTTATAATTATAAAATTTACAATTAGATTGCTTAAGATATATTTAATTTAAAACCCCAGTAGACGTGAATATGTGGTAGATGCAATAGATATCAATTTCGGTTTACATTTTGTACCAGTTGGCCCTACGAGCTTCTTTCCTTAGCTATTCCTGCCATTCCTTTGAACCTACTTTCAGTCATTGTTTGTATTTCGAGACGTCAATAGTACTCTGCAAATCTGCTTTTAGTATTTTAGAGATACCCACGACCGTTCAAGTAAGCTTTTGTTATATCTGATATTCTTTGTTGTTATAAAATATGTTTACTGTTTTAGACTTAAATATTATGTTTTGCATAATTTTTGTGTTAAGTAGCTTTAAGGGTTAGAATAGAGAAACTGTATTCATCACATAAGTGCGACTGTTAATGTTAACTATATTTTTAGTTATGATGGGCAAACACAAATTATTCAACATTAAGTATCCTAATGACCTTGAGACTGTAAGAAACATGTTTTCATGTGACATTGATGATGATGATGAGGAGGAGATAGTTTCAGATGAGAGTTATACAGATGATGAAGAGCTCTCTTCAGAAATTTGAATGCAGCAAGCAATTTGGAATATGAAGATAATGACGATATATCCACGGACGCCTACATGGCCCACGTTAAGAAAGACAGAAAAATCATCGAGTCATGCACATTTTAGGAAAATCCATTCAAAGAAACTAAACAAGCATTTCGCAATGTATGTTTCCATGCTGATTTAGTTTTTAGGCGAATCAAAGATTTAACAGAAAACTTGGATATACAGAAATGTCTCATTACTGATCGCGTAACAGAAAGCATAGTTGAAGAGACTAATCAGTATATTTGTCCCTTCAAGCCAAATTACTATCGGGAAGAAATGCCTATGATACGGATGGAGCAGAAATGGAAGCTGTTTTGGGCTTGCTATATATGGCTGATGTTTACCATGGAAATAGAGTTAACCTTGAAGAATTGTGGACAATGAACTGAATGCAATGAAAGGATCATAAACTGATTTTTCTTCCTTTTAATTTGAATTGAATTCATTTTTTTAAGATTTCATATCTTCTTTACGCTTTTAAGTAAGAAATGCAAATACTTCAATCGAAATATCACCAATTTTATTTATTTTATTTCTATGATATTTCAATAAAATTTCGTCATGTTATAGTGCTTGTACATTTTATTTTTACAATGATTCCTTTTATTCTCAAACAAATATCATTGAATTAAAATGTACTTATTCATCCTTATTTAATTACAACCAAATTTAAACATTAATACTCTGAAGTACAGTACGTTTCTAAGAAATACGTTCGACCTTTCACGGTAGAATCGAAGGCGCGCCTTTTTGAAGGTTTATATTTTATCGTATGCTTTTATTTCAATATCCGAACCGAATATTATTTCCTAATTTAATCATTTATCATTTGCTTTCATTTTATATGTAATTTAATAATTGACATTTTTTATGCAAAATCATTTACTTTTATTATTATTATTTTGTTAACATTTTTTATGTTTCTATGTTTACGCTTGTGCGAATAAAAATGCATTAGGAATTGGGAGAATTTATTTTCCTTTCTTCATAGTAATTACTTCCGTGGAGTCTGGAGTTCAGAGGTATGCTAATTTATGCTTTCATTTTGAATTATTCTAATTTTTTGAAAAATTAACAAAAAAAAATCTTTAGTACAAGTTAAAATGAATTAACAAAACGGATTTCTATTATTTTTATAATTTTTATTTTCTTTCCTATTCCATATGATGAAACTAACTAGTTTTTAGGATATGCAACCAGATTTCTCTTGCCGTGTTGTGTTAAGTCATTCCATACAATTCAACTAAATTTTTACACAAAGAAATAACATTGGTGAGAGTTGATAGTTTTCCTGAACACAACCCTCTCTAGTATTGTATTTGATGAAAGTCCGAAAGGAGCCTGACGTGGACCATCGGAAATGTAAATTTAGTGCTCCAAGTCTAAAAATACAGTTTTATTTGTAGACCTTAATGGGACATCCGTGGAATAAAAACCTCAAGTCACGCTTCCTGACATGAAGAACTAATGGCCGTAGGATGTAAAGAAATCTCCAAGGCATCAAAAGCCTGACGGCGGCTGCTTTAACTTTCTTCCCGGATCCGCTGACCTGTCCGGATTTTATTCGCGAACGGAGAATAGGGACTCTAAATAAACATTTGGGGGAGAGAAAGTTCTTTCTAGGAAAAATAGGCCATGCAATAAGTAACGACGGCCGGGTAAATGGACAGCTTGGGTATTTTAGATTCTTTCCTTGGTGCTGCATTTAACTTTGTTTCTTATATTATTTAAATTCAAATGTTTTAAGGTTTGCTGTAAAATATTAAATGTGTAATTAATATTTTTAAATCTGCTGAATTTGTTCATCAGGTTTTTTTTAGTTGTACCTTTTTTGCTTAGATTAAATAGTAAGTCACTCTTCGAATTAATTTATATAAATTTTATAAAGATTAAACAAGTGAAAATGATTATTTATATTTAATTTCATATTATTTATTGGTTTCGTATTCAAGGTAATTTTATTACTTCACAAAATTCTGTAATTCAGTTATTGATTTCACAAAATTGCCAATGTTTTAAAGAGTAATTTATTCTTTCTGAAGATAAAATTAATTAATTTATTATTCATCTAATAAAGGCTTAGCAATAGGAATGAACTTTGAAATTTAAAACAGGAAATAATTTAAATACTTAAAATCTATATTCTAGTATTCTAATACAGTTATTCTTTAGAAACCATTTATTCAGATAATTGGATGACAATTTGATATTACTTCTTACATGAAATATAGTTCTATACTAAAGTGAAGAAAATTTATAAGAAAAGAAACATGTCGAACATAATTTTTAGTTAATGTGGATTATAAATTTGTTTAAAACTAAACTCGGAAAACCATAATAAAAATTTAAAACTGCAGCTTCTATTTATTGAAGTAAATTGAATGTAATTTTTAAATTTATACTCAAGGTCAACCGATTGTTCATAATTTACTTTAAGCTAATGATGCAAACTTGTCTAAGACGATGTATTAAGTTATGTGAAATATATCTACTATTTTTTTCTGTTTTCAATTAGTTGAAGTAGATATAAGATATTTTGCGGATAGCGAGAGAGAGTCAATAATTTACTATGCCTAAAATGTTTAATTATGCAATGACTTAAAAAGGAAAAAAATTAAAACTTTTAACTTGCTTTCACATTTTTTTTTCAAGACGTTGGACACTTAAGGACAGAGTACTCTAAAATGACCAAAATATCGAAACAGTCTTATTACTTTATTTTAATAGAATGACTTTAAGTATATGTAGCAATTTTCATAGATTTAGCTTCTTTAAGTAAATTTTCTTTAAGGTTATGCTAAATCATTTCTTTGTTTTTCAAAATTGCAAGTTGCTTTTTCTCATCTTCTTATTTTTCATGACGGTCATGTATTGGAGTTATCAAAAGCTTTTCTTTTTGAAAATTTTACAAAGTTTCGCAGTTTTTCCTTGTTGTTTTACATATAATATGTTTGATATTTCTGTCAATAGAATATACATAATTAGATAAATAACTAATTGCATGTAAAAACCCACAGATATAGTTACCACTTCTAGTTTTTTTTACTGTTTTTCATGTTAACTTATAAATTGTAAAACTAGAAACGGTCCTAGTATAACTATGCTCAATCAGACAAATGTATGAAATATTTCTAAGAAGTAGAAAAACTTCGTTAAAAATATTAAAATTTGTAGAAGTATTATTAATTTTAAAATCAAGAAATATTTTGAAAAAAATAATAATTTTAAGAAAATCATCTGAATAAGAAGTTCTTTTCTCGTTTCAGGAAAGTACATTTTGTGTGTGTTAGTGAATAAACTGAATATAAATTCTATAAATTCCCAGAATAAATATTTAATAAAAGTGATCACAGATAAAATAACTCATATCTCAAAATTACAAAAATTAACAATTGATAAATTTTCAAACAAAATGTTATACAAAGACAATTTTATAATTTTAGTAATCTGAGGTTTGCATTTATTTTGACAATTGTATTTTTATTATTATTTTGAAAATTCAATCCAGTAAAACATCAGAACTATTGGCAAGGAAATCTTATAACTTCAATTGAAAGTTAAAGCCCAAGTAGAGCACAATATATTATACTACAAAACACAAATTCTTCTCCACCTGTTGTGAAGGTATTCAGAATCTCTTTTATTTCATGATAAAGAATCACTGTGAATCAAAACCAATGTATGGTAATAAGACTCAAATCGAAAATTTAGTTCTTTTATAGGTAGTCATAAGCTCGCGGCCATAATACTTGGGTTATCTTGGATCCATCCTTTGAAAATAGAAGCAATTTTATATGGTTCATTCTTTCTATTCTCTAAAGCTAAAAATGGAGAGTGTCACTTAAAAATTTCATCAAATTAGACAATTATCAACAGACTTCAAAAACGTATATGTTAAGTCATGCAAAAGTACAAATCAAGGCATAAAAATGAAAGGAAAGAAAACCATAAAGAAAAGAAATTATGACATTTACAATTCCTAAATTTTACTAACGATGGATTAGTTTGCTTAAAAACATTTTACAGGTGACTCACATTCTTAACAGAAAATATTTTATACCAAAATGAAAACTCCATAAAATGTGAAAAAAAAAGTTGCGAATGAAGAAATAAAATAAAATTTATACAAATGGACATATGTTACTTAAAGCGTACTAAATGAAAAAAGAAAAACAATAAGTTAAAAAACCAACCAGATTAGAAAAGATTACAAAAACTTACATGAGACGCCATTCACAACTATAACTTCCCAAACAAATATCCCGCTTCCAAAGGAAAACCATCTCACTCAAATTTAAGCTGTAAATGAAGCGATTCCATCTATCTGAGAGAAAGAGTAGTAATGCAAGAAAAAAATTGTAGACTTTAAGACAAAATTTAAAGCAAAATATTAAATAAATAAAAGGAAAAACCAAATTGTTTAAAAAAAAAAAAAAAAACTAAAATTTATAATTATTATGTTTAAGTTATAATAATCAATTATTTTCGTATTGATGTTTTTTTTTTTTTTTTTTTTTCAATTTCTTATTTAAAGCATCAATTTTTCTTTCAAACATTCTCTATCTATATATTTTCTCCCTAGTTTTTCTATTCTTTCCCCACAAAACAATATAACACTGGACAAAGATTATTAAAAGAATATCGTAGCATCCTATCACTAAATGAAAAATCCGATATAAATTTTTCTTAAAAACTAATACATAAGAAATGAAAAAAAAAGGAGAAATATTTTTTGTAAGAAATTTGCACACTTAAAAAGAAATCATTATACAATAAAATGAAAGATAAAAATTTGAAAATAATAACAGAAATAATTTACAAAACATATAAATATAATCATCAATCATACCAATTAAACATTGCCAAAGTAAAGAGAAAAAACTTATCCAACAGCCAAAAACAAATAAAAAAAGATAGAAAAATTAAAACAAAAATTTAAGTAATTCATAGAAAACGAAAAATCTATGATCTCTAATTATCAAAATATGTAAAATTGTATTTAAAAATATAATACTTAAGTTGTTGCAAGAAATAATAATAAAATAAAAGGAATTTTAAAAGAAGAAATTTTTTTTTTAAACTAAATATAGAGCCTACTCAGATACATCAATGAAATTTATATTTCTATAAGCATTAAATTCAAGATATAAAGAAAATATACCACCCTATGATATATATATTCTTTTCACAGTGCATTTACCACAATTACTTGTATTATCCTTCATAAATCGTTTTCTTATGTTATCATTTGCATCAAAATCGAATAAATATATTCATTTCTGAATAAATACGAATGTGACGAATCAAATATTACATCATAATTATTTTTCTATATAAAATACTTATATTCACCGTGAATTTTCTGATTCCAATTAGATAAAATTTTGCCGAATAATCATTAATGTAAAGTGAAAAAAAATGCCTATATGCATGAACAAATCTACAAATATTACGTTACTGACTTGTTTACATAAGCTCTAATGGTATCATATCAGTATCTCATGGGTATTAATTAATCTGTTATAAAAATAATTTTTAAATAGCTTACAGTTAGCAATTACTGAAAATAACATTATTTATTAAGAAGAAAATTATAATACACTCCTGGACAAAAAATTTAGCGCACCAAGAAATAATTGCGCGATCGTAACGAAACTTGGCATGAAGGTACATGTCGGGGAGATATTCAAATTATTAGAAATGCAGCGAGATCGCCTATTACGTATAGCCGTTAGAGGGTGTTTAACTTCGTTCTCCGTGAAGTATAAAACAGGTATTTAAAGCTTGTTTGAGTGTGCTGAATCGTTTACAAAGGAAGAACTGAGGTAGATATGCCATTACGCTGTTTTCGAAGATAATACGAGCAGTTGTTGCAGTTTGAGAGGGAAAGAATCATCTGCAGGATGGAAGCTAGGTGGTCAGCTAGGCGAGTAGCTCGTCCATTAGGCCCTCCTGATTGTGTTGTGAGGAGTTGTTGGGACCAATGGATCAGAGAGATGTCATTTATACGAAGACCAGACTCAGGAGACTCTCGACAGAACAATCGTAGAAAAGACCACCACGTCGTAAGAAATGCACTCGTACAGCCATCTACTTCACTAGCCGCCATCCAGGCACAGGTAGCACCTTCACTAGGGGCCCCTGTGTCTTCTCGAACCATACGAAGGCGCCTGGCTGAAGGACTTTTGGGATCGCGGCGCCCATTACGTGTGCTGCCCTTGACGCCCACCCATCGACGCCTCTGTTTGGAGTGGTGCCGCGTATGAGGAAACTGAACTGCAGCGGAATGGAACCACGACGTCTTTAGTGAGGAATCCAAATTCAATCTCACCAGTGATGACAATCGAGTTCCTGTGTAGAGACACCGTGGTGAACGCCTCAATCCTGCCTTTGCTTTACAGCGACACACTGCTCCCATTGCTGGTGTGATGGTATGGGGTGCCATTGCCTACAACACACGGTCACCCTTAGTATTGATCCGTGGCACCATGAATGCCAAGCGGTATGTTCATGACATCCTGCAACGACAAGTGTTGCCACTCATGCAACGGCTCCCAGGAGCCATTTTTCAA